>JACEGR010000387.1:0-279252 GCA_014170235.1 Listronotus bonariensis | reverse complement strand
GGCAGTCTCTAAATATATCTTATAGAAGTATTTTACAAAAATAATAAGTTTTTTTTAAGATTTGGTAAAACTATCACGAAAACTAATGCCGGATATTTTTCTGATTAGCCATTGGTACTTTGGTACTTTTAGCTTAATATCTTATATTTATTAAAATAATTCCTAATACAACAAAAATTAAACCAATCGGTTATTGCAGTTTTGAGACTCACAAATATATGTTTCTTCTTCTTCTTGAGTTTCAGCAGCTTTTAAAATGTTCTTTCTGCAAAAAATATCTCCGCAAAACTAAAGTCCCAAATTTTTACACCCATCTTTCTAGTTAAAACCAGAAAGTCTTTTTAAAAATGTCAGATGTTGCAATCTTACTATGCGAAAAGATCATTTTCAAGTATTACGATACCTGTAGAGACCCGAGCAGATTTGCATTGTAATAAAGTAAAATCTTTCCAAGTTTTCCATCTAGTAGTTTCTGTGCCAGCAATAAAATGGACTTCATGATCAGAAAACTTTAAAAACCTTTTTAGTGGGGTTACTTTTAACGAGTCTACCACATGCAATTTTTAAATATATATATATATATATATATATATATATATATATATATATATATATATATATATATATATATATATATATATATATACATATGGCGGTATATTCGTATATTCGTGGTAGACTCGTTAAAAAGAACCCTCAAGTAGGTTCTAAAAGTGTTCTTCTCAGGAAGTCTTCTATAATGTAAAGCTTAATTATTTCACAAACTAATTGTTTTTTTTTCATTTCTAGTTGCTGAAGAACCAGAATTTTCCAACGATTTCACGAATGCAATCTCAGGAAACAGTTCTGAATTTTTAGACGACATTCAGCCACAGGCGTTAATCAACTACTTTACCCGTAATTTAACTAACGACAGCTGTGGCAGGATAAATATCATGGGAACCATCGTGCAAGATTCGGCACCGTACTTGTTTCCCTTTATTATAGAATATTCATTGATTGGAGCTGCGGTAATCTACTGCATGTGGAAGCATATTGGAAGAAATCCAAGGTATGTTTAATAGATTAGGCCAAAAATCGACTATTTTTTCTTTTTGAATATCATATTCCAAAGTATTGTTCACAGCGACAAAGAAAAATCGTGATTAATATAAATATTGAGGTCTATCTTCGCGATTTACAGTTTTTTGATAACTATCATCAATTTTAAGCGAAGAACCAATTCTAAAACGGTATTTACCAATCGGTTATGTTAACGTTTAAACAATGTATTATACGTCAAAGTTGTCACCAATTATTACCGCGGTTATAATTGGTTAAACGCCTAAAATTGTTGATCTAAAAAAATTTACCAACACACATTCGTAAAGAAAATTAAATTCCCTACCAAAAAGCTTTCTTCGTAAATAGTCGTTCCATGTAACCGGCTTTGAACATTGAACTATCTTTTCAATTTTCTTTCTTGAGTTTGGCTTTGTGTGACTACTACAAATATCAATATTTAAATCAGAGGTGAAAATCAGTATTCGAATACGAATAATATATTCTACCGAATACCAAACACACAAATGTATTCGAATACTATTCGAATACCGGCAAAATGTATTCAGAATACTGAGTATTCGAATACGACCCAACTCTGATTTAAATATATCCAACATACAGTGCGTTCCAAAGGTTATGTCTAAATGCATTTAAAATTAGGCGATGGGTTTTTGCAAAAACGCTCGGACCCGTCGATTTTTATTTTAAAGTGCGCATTTTTGTACCTTAAGTTTGTATATACAGGGTTGCTCAAAAAAAGTTTTGACTATCAAATTTATTTTTTCATATAAAAGCACCTTTGGTATTTCATTTGTGATATTTTGACGTTGAAATTTAGTGCGCTACATAAAAAGGTCTCTTAACATGTTTTCAATAAATTTGCTCCTTCTAAAATTATTCAACATTGAATTCAATCTTCAACGTTAAACAACTTCTTCAACGTTGAATAACTTTTGAAGAAGTGAATTTATTGAAAAATCTTAAGAGACACTTTGTATGTGTCCCAAATTCGACCCTCTCTGGAATATTGTTCTCATGTCTGGGGAATGGCATCCCCTACAACCCTCAGCATTCTTGATGCCATTCAAAGAAGAGCTGTTTATCTTATTAATGATCCTTTGCTTACTCAAAGACTTTCTTCTCTTGCCCATCGTCGAGCTGTGGGAGATCTATCGCTTTTCTATAGATACTTTTACGGCTTCTGCTCCGACGAATTATTCAGTATAGTCCCTCCTCTTGCAGCTCCCAACAGAGAATACTCGTGGTGCCGCACGTATGCATCCCCATACGGTCCAATTGGACAGGCCCCGAACTTCCCATTTTGTTCGTTCTTTTATCCCCAAAGTTTCTAGACTGTGGAACCTACTGCCAGCGGAGGTCTTTCCTTCTCCCCCAAATCTTCAAGTTTTTAAGTCCCGTCTTAACAAACTTCCTCTTACCTTGCTTAAGACACCCACGGTACGTTAGTATTTAGGCTTTCTGCCTTCGTGGGTTGTCCAAAGATAAAAAAAGATACCTCTTTTTGTAGCGCATCAAATTTCCTTTAAAAATATGTATTGGATTAACTTAAAATATTGATATTTGTAGTAGTAACAAAAATTAGAACTCGAGAAACAAAATTTAAAAAAATAGTTCAACGTTCAAAGCCTGATTGCATAAAAACGGCTTATTTGACGACAATTCACGATGAAAAATTTTTTGTAGGGAATTTTATTTTCCTCAAAAATGTGTGTGAGTAAAATTTTTCAAATCAACAGTTTGCGATTTTTGCATAAAAACAAAGATTGTCTCTTATTATTAATATTAAGGGCTCACACTTTACTACTGCGTGCTATGTACCCTATATGAACCATCTAAACATAGCAGTATATCTCCTATGCTTGTTACATAAAAAGGTACACTTTGTAGGAATCGCTCGTAGAGTAACTGTTTTCAAGATATTTGTGTTGAGCGCCAATATCTCGAAAACGGTTAGTCAGAGTAATTATTACAAAGTATACCTTTTTTAACACGCTTTTATTAGCTTGGGTTGTATCCATCTATCTATCTATCTATCTATCTATCTATGTAACGGAATCTTTGAGCCTAATTTTTCCCAACTTCCAGCGATTCAATTTCTTTGAAACTTTGCACACGTATCAAGGACCGAAGACAATGCAATAATTTAAAAACAGTATCCCGTTATCCTGATTAGGACCGCCAGGATAAATAAATTCCTTTACAGATCCTGTGTCCTAATACTACTCTTGACAAAATGGCGAAGGAATTTTTAGTGAATAAACTGGAGCATTTTTACATACATACATACATACATGCATATCGAACTAAAAAATGAAAAATAAATAATAGTTTAAAAAACTAAAAAAACACGCTTTTATATGCAACCGAACTAAAAATTAGAAAATAATTTTCATTACAAGAGTTTGTCACTTCAGAATAAAAGCGTGGGGTGCTATATTATATTAACATTTAATATATTAAGCACCCCACGCTTTTATTCTGAAGTGACAAACTTCTTTGTAATGAAAAATTATTTTCTAATTTTTAGTTCGGTTACATATAAAAGCGTGTTTTTTAGTTTTTAAACTATTATTTATTGTGTAGAAAGTATTGGACAGTTTACTGGTTAACTTAGGTTGTACATACAGGGTAGCGACAAAAAGTTGTGAGACGTTTTAGAGAAATTCAAAGTGGTGTGGGTAGCGGGTAGCGCTCTCTAGTCTGCACATGAAAATTATTAATAAATTTAAATACTTTATGTTAAAAAAAACTTAGATACAAAGCTTTTTACAATATTCAAAGCTTATCAAAAATTTTTGAAATATGTTTTTCATTTTGACATCCTATATTTATCTAAGCTCCTGAGTTAATAGGCCCTTAACTTACACATTTTGCGTTTATTTTTAGATACGTTACTCAAGAAGATCTCGAACATCGTCTAGAAATAATGCTAAGTCGCCGAGCTGTAGCTATGGCACATGCGCAGCAGGGGCGCGTTGACTGTGTTGGCGCATCCAAAGGATTATTTTTCGGATTGCTCATGCTGGTTGGTTCGTTGATATGTCTTATTTTGTTCTTTGTGCTAATCCATAACCCAGATCTTGGACTTTTGGCTATATATCTTGCAGACGTGTCGCACTGTGTACTTATGGTGCTCAGTATTATAGCTATCATTATTGGATTTATAAGGTAAGTTTTTCTGATGCATTGATCATTTATACGAGTATCTCATTTTAAAATTATACATGCATGCAGCTTTTTATTTTAGTAATCATTCATGTAATAATACAAAAATAAACCACTGTTTAAAACACAAATGATTTTTGACACTATTAAAAATAAAATTTAGAACTATCAGAGGGGAATCCGAGTTGAGTACTTTAAGGGGTTAGGTGGGTTTGAAAATTTCAAATATTTTTGTTTGTTTTATCTTATTAAATAGTAAAATATATTTAATATATTACGCTAAAATATCACTCTGATCCGATTAAAATTCTAGGAGACAGTGTCTTCAGAAGTTCCGCCCATCCGCTAAGTCAGTGCAGCGCTTTAAAACTTTAAACGCGTTTTTTTAAACTCAATTTTTTTGGTCGGTAGACATGATTTCTCAAAAAGTTATGAAGCGATTTTGTTTAAATTTTGCACACATCTTTAAATGAACATTATTAAGTGATTGAACGAAGAATTTTTGTTGTTGTTATAACTAATTTTTTCGAGTTAATACATGGCGAAAATTGGACCAAAAAATGTGTTTTTTTGTTCAGTCTGTTAAAAATTTAAATTTTATTATTATTATTTTTCCTTCGCCCATTAACAAGAGCAATCCATGTACTAACGACATATTTTTTGGGTTTTTTTATGTTGGATAAACCAAAAATGAGTTATGCTGTCCACGGCAAGAGCCCCTTGAATAATATAATTAAAGTTAGGATTACTTTAAACGAAATAAATTAATGAAATATTTAATATAAAATAAACCTTAAATAAATATTTATTTTTTATTAAATATTTTGATTAATTTATTTCTTTTAAAGCATTCTTAACTTTTATTTTGTTATGCAAGGGCAGAATAGTTCTTGATAGTTTATAAAAGAAAATAATTTTCTTAAAATGTTTAACAAACTTCTTTGAAGAAAAGCCAATTATTATTTTGTTTAAATTTTATTGCTTCTTGCATGCGATATAAATCCATAAGCTCAATTTGAAATGCAGCCGAGTAAATTAGCTCGATTCTGTATTAAGAGTGGTTTTGCATAGCAGTAGCTTGGTAGTTTCTTTAAGAATTCATTACTTTTATGTTTTGTTCAAAAATAAATTAAAGAATTGATGTTTCTACCATATATGCGTCAATAGTATTACTTCAATAATATAAATTGTGTAAGGGGGCTTAAAAAATTACATATCCAAAACATTTAAAAACATCGATTTGAATTACCCGTAATATTAGTATTTGAACGACTAACCTTATCAACATAGAAACTAACACGAGTATCCTAAGTTTTTTTCAAGTTATTTTCACTCATCTTTGCTTTTACATTTTCATCGCTTCACCTCACCGCCACATTATTTTCGTTAAACATCCACCAGAATGCGCCATGTGACATCCTCCACCATAAAATTGCAGGGTTCAAGGACTCAAGTTCAGAACAGAGGAACAGAGCGACTTGAATGATATTTTGCTGCGCGTCTCCGCATTTGGTCTCTTCACTTACGCCGTCTTTAGTGTGATTGCTGGTCACTTGAATGCTTTCACCAAGGAACCTAATATGCTGGTTATGATTACTGGATCATTGTCTGTAGTGCAGGTAAATATACTTGTTGTAGTAATATGTATATCTTAATACACTAGCAAGCCAAAAATCTAGGTTACTTTAAAAAAGTCGATGAGACATACAGTTAATAAAATAAAGGATTACATTTTAGTCAATGTTAATCCACTCCTGCAGCAGTTATCAAATGGGCTTCATGATAAGAACAATTTTAAAACCTTTTAAGAGGTTCCTGTTGACGAGTCTACCAAGAGTATTCATACCGCCATATATGAAAGCGGCGCTTTAACCCAGCCTGTTAATGTCAAATGTCTCCGGTCCTGGGCGTTTACCACCGTTTGACAGCAATTTGTAAACATTTTGCCAAAAATGGTAAGGGTTACAATCATGAAACTATAAGGCTCAAATATATGTTTCGCGTATCGGAATAGGCGGGTTACGTGACTATAATCCTTACGATTTTTGGCACAATGTTTAAAAATTGCATGTTAAACATTGTGGTAAACTTGTCCGACAAAAAGTGACGCGTTGCCCAGTTCGACAACCGAAACATTTGACATTGACAGGCTGGGTTAGCGCCGTTTCATATATGGCGGTATGAATATTCGATGTAGACTCGTCAAAAGCAACCCCCTAAAAAGGTTTTAAAAGTGTTCTTATCATGAAGTAAATTTCTTAGCTCCTTGGCAGTTTTTGGATCTGATATATGTGGTCCAAGACTCATTCCAGATAAACAGTAACAAATAACACATGCTGGCGCGTATCGTGTACGCACCTACATGTGAAAGGTATTACTTTCAATGCAAACCTATTGTCAGACGTAGGGCGTGGGCGCGTTCTATGTCTCATGTGAAACGAGATTTTTAAAAGTGTAAAATTTAATTTTAGGTAATATTGCAACTTCTATTCATTGCTGACGTGTCACGGCGCCGAGTTCACCTTCCAGAACATGACAGAACCAAACCTGGACGACAGGTAGTGACATTCCTGCTGATCTGCAACATCACCATGTGGATTATCTACACTTTCGAAACACAAAAAGTAGAAGCTAACCCGGTGCAGAAAGATTTCTACGGTTTCCTAGCTTGGGCTATAGTTCAGCGCATCACACTTCCATTATGCATCTTCCATCGATTCCACTCAGCTGTTACTCTAGCAGAAATATGGAAGACCAGTTACAAAGCGCGACTGGAATAAATCAAGAATAAAAAACTGAATTACAGTCATAAGGAATAACCAAATATAAAATACCAATGGTATTTTGGCGTAACCAAAGCATTTTGAGAGCTTTATGTTTAAGACAGTTTTTGTTAATTGTATTTATTTGTCACTGATAAATCTTTTGACTCGCAAACACAGGGCTTTCAAATAGTAAATGTACTTGGCACTGTGTGCATGTAAAAGAATTTACATTGTTAGAGAATAATTCATAAAAAAAAACAAAAATGTGTTCAAAAGTACATCAATTCAAGTAATTGGAGAAAGCGTAATGTTTAGGGTAAATGACGAATGAAGTCTTTAAAAAAATTGAACTCGTATCACGATGTTTCTAAAAATGAAACTGCCCGATAAAGAAAGAAAAACCTTGAACTATTTTTAAATTATCGCTGGTCAAAGTTGTATTTAGCTGTGCGTAATTATTAATGTCATTATTCTAAACTTCTCGTTCCAGAATTCCATTTAGTAAGCAGCAATAACTTAAAAACGAAAACATATAATGGACTGTTTAAAGAGATTCGTCAGATTTCTAATGATTTTAAGCAAATGTATTTATTAAAAATATATTTAATGCTATATAAAAATAAATCGAATAAAAATTTTACTAGCACGTTGGGCGCCAAAAAATGATACGTTGCAACTGTCACTTTCATTAAATATTGTACAAATAAAGGGGCAAACCAGCAGACCATTTTACTTAATGACCATAAGAAACCTTTATTAAGATGCTCTCTCTTTGCCGATTCGATCAGTAAAATCTGACAACGCCGCAAAAAGTTGATTCCTAACTTATCGAGGATATTGTCTTAAAATTTGTATTTCTTTTTAGTTCGCGTATGACTGCATATATTGCCGCTTCACGCGAACTTCTCTCATTGGAATAATCAAGTATTATAGACCGCGATCACCATCCTTTTAAGTGGACTAATTTTGGCGTAACATTAAACCAAACATACGGGGTATCAATAACGCCCCATTTCTTAGAATTTTCGCAGATAAAAAAAAAGTTAGAGGTTACGCCAAAATTACTCCACTCAAGAAGTTACTAAGAAGTTTTGAATTGCTGAATTTGTTTTTAATTTAAAGGCGGGACCGAGATCTATTACTTGTTACATCTAAAATACAAAATAAAATACCTATTAAAACAACTGTAAGTGACAACTAATGTAGCTCCATTGTATTGACTCTATTTTGTGATATGTTTGCGACAAATTTATTCTTATCATTCATTCGTGCTATTGCAAATTATGTAAATATTCTAATTATTACTAACAAGTCTGATATTTTTGCTCACGTAAAAATACGGCAAAAACCTTTACGTTTGTTTGTTTGTTTTTAGATGTTTTTGTTTATTTATTATATTTAAAAGTTATTTTTTTACATATCTACCTTTCTAAAACAAAAATAAATACTACATATAATGACCATATAAATAAAAATTGTTAATTTGTCTAAAAATTTGTTTTCGACACAAATGACAGAGCAAAATATATATTTTTTTGAGCGATGTTTTATTATAAATAAGACTGAAATGACTAGTCACACGAAGTTACTTAATGCAGGTAAGGCATTTTCATATTTACGCCCTTTTCAATACCTTTTATAATATTTTAGAGATAAATTAACAATTTTAGAATGACTACAGTAGCTTTTATAAAAAAATGGTACTTATACGCACATGGACACCAAGATAGAACAGAGTATACCTTTACGATTAACTCGTTGATTCGACAATTTAAAAAATAGATATATACAGGGTCTTCCAACGTAAAAATTTCCTAAAGCTGGTAGATAAATTCCTTGTAGTAAATTGGAATACTCTGTAAATTGACAAATTAATATAAAATCCGGTTTATGTAGATAAGGTTTATTGTTCTTATATATGCATTTAAGAATAAAGATACAATAGGTGTTTTAAATATATGGATTTTCTTGGTGTCTAGGATAGTTATCAGATATTAAGTACAAATAAATATTCATTTATTAAGGTGTGTTTTTGTTAATTGTTTATGTAAAATAAAAAGGTAACTGAGATAGTCCCTGAAATGATATAATTTTATAAAATATAGGAAACTTTCCATTTTTATTAAGTCGGGGTTTTCGGTCGATTGTTAACTCATTAAGTGCCCGTTACACATGAGACGTACGAAGACCCTACGCCCTAGGCCTGAAAAAAAGCATTGAAGCTAATGTAACCTAACGCGTACGCGCTGCGCCTACATGTGAAAGGTTTACATTACTTTCAATACATTAGGCGTAGGGCGTAGGGCGTTCATACATCTCATGTGTAACGGGACTAAGTTAGCCTGCTGTAATTTTAGGGAAATATGGCGAAATACTTGAGCTAACAATGTTTAAAAGAAAACACACACTTTGTGTTTCTTTCTGAAGTAAGAACCTAATGGAAGCTGGTGTTTGATAGAAATATGTAATATTAGCTTTTTTCAGTAATCAGGATATTTGATTAATTCCAAAACACTTTTGAATTAAATGGAAAACGATTTAAAAACATTGTACTGTGTGCTTGCAGAAAAGATGCTTTTCAAAAAATTTAAAATGAAAGTTTCCCGTGTTGTAAATTTTTTAAACACACTGTATATTTTGTAACATCATATTAATTCTTTTAATACGCTACATCTTTTTGTACAGGTCGTTAAAAAAAGTCTCGACAGTAAACCATAATTTTAAATCCGACGTCATTAATAATTTTTATAAGAATATGAAAACGTCAATTCCCATCTAATTGTGAATGACAAAGAATATTGAATAAAAACAATTTGGGGTGATTTACATTCAGGAAATAATTAGGTACCAAATGTTCTTATCAATATCGTCATCCACTTTATTTACTGGTGCATCTTTATCAAATTGTATATTTCCTAATACAGCGCTACCTTACAGAGACACAGATAACTACACATACATCTACAAAATGATTGGGTTAAAAAATTATAACCTTTAGTGTTTAAACTGAATGTATAAGAAATCAAAATTATGTATTAAATGTATGTAATGTATCGACATATGATGACAATTTAATTCCGATATTATCTCGTTGCAATTTAATTGTGTAAATAAACCTCGATGTCTATAGAAATTAAAATATACATCTATTATTTGGAACTTAGTTAGGGGTTCAGAGTAAAATTTATTTTGGGAGTAACTGTTTCCATGACCATAATTTATAAAATACAGTGTAATCATGTTTTTATTCTATGTGGACCATTCTTTCTAACACAAAAGACTAAAATTATACTTTTAAAATTATTGATAAAACAATAACAAATAATATTTGCTTTAAAATAGGAAAATATGTGTAATTTCAAAGATACAAAATTAAGCTTCCATAATAAGGATGAATGCACCTGTTAAACCAATGTCATTAATTTAATATTTGAAAAGAATCGTTTACTTTTAATTAAATTAGTGTGAAAAAGCGAATGTTGCCTATAAATATATTTTTAAACCTCCCTGCAATATATTTGTTGTTATACTTTTTGAATTGATTCGTAATAAACTTTTGTGTTATAAAGTCGAATATGATTATAACGTAGGCTATTTTATAAATAAAAAAAATAACTACAGTTACTATATTTACTTTTTAGAAAGTTATAGTTTTTTTTGTTTTTTAGAGTTTATTTTTTGTTTCTACCGTTTAGATTAGGTAAATATAGTAACAAAATTAATATTGTGTTGTGAAAAATATCTCTATGTGTGTTAATAATATACTAAATGATAAATAATATAATAAAATTACCTATATAGGATATAGAAAATACTTACAAGCTTAATTTGTGTACATATTTATTTAAGAAACATTGTTAATTTATTTTATGAAGGTTTGTAGAATTATGATTTTATTTGTTTTTTAAGAAAAATCATTCATTAAAATCGTAACTCGTTAGTATATAGGTCATTTTTATCATTCTTAACATAAACATATAATAGAGGGTGTCTTCTGCTAGTGTAATATGGTATACTTTTTTAACACTCATATATAAATAAAAAAATGACTTAACATATTTTTTAGTAAGTAGTAATTCTCAGATTAGGTATCTATACACAAGAAGAGAAACGAATATACACAAGAAAGGGAAACGAACTACCACAAAAAGATTAAATAAAATTATTGATTGTCAAAGATCTGTCTAGTTTGTGGTCATGTTTCATCATTGTAGATTTTTAATGATATAAATATCAATTCCGAATTATTTAATCCATCCAAAATCACAACCTACAAGGTACATTATATCCTTTTGAACCGTTGGGTTGTCCTACCTACATCATCATGTCAGTTTAAGATGTAGCTCTGCACATGTTAGTAGTGTTTTTTTTTGACGGCACTGAGAACCTTTTCCGCCATGTTATTAAATGAGATAAGTGTCAACACCACAGCCGGAAAAATACAGTAGGGATTATTATTAAAATAACCGTTTACACGACGCTTTTAAATTATTATTAGGTTGAAACTTCTTCAGCAAAGTGAAAAGCAAAAAATCTAGACGCTACTGGATTAATTAACAGCTGACCCAATATAGTGACTTTACCCAATTGTGCAAATTTTTGCCCCTTATTTGACCTTCTTCGCGTCTCGACCTCGAACCGTCTAAAGTCATAGTTATGGCATTACCCTTTACAGTGTATACAATATGAGCCATGCGTTTTTGGTTCATCGGCCGGCAATAGAACAACAAAACAAGCACTATGATTCACGCCTGTTTACATGCTGGTATTTAGTTAGATTGTCTCTTTCCTTCACATTGCCTATGTGTTATATTATTTAACTGAACCTGTATAAAATAACTCTGGCTTAAACAGCCAAAAAGCCGGTACCCACAGTAACTACTATTTCAGCTTCTACAAGCCTTTATAGGATGTCATAAGTATAAGAAAGGTCCAAATATATCGTAGCAAAATATTTAAAGGCCGTTATTCCTTTAAGAAGCATTTTTTAAGTAGATTTTATCAAGAGTTTTTATTTTTCACCTTCACCTTCGGAGAAATTCACGCCAACATTTCTGTATATACTGCTTCAGCATGCAGTGTTGGTACATCGGCGAGCAATAGAATAACAAAACCAGCAGTATTAGTTATGCATGTTTACATGTCGGGGATAAAGTTAGATTCTCTCTTTTCCTCACATTGCCTGTGTTATGTTATTTAGCTTAATCTGTATACTGTACTGTACTGTAAAAAATATGGCTCATCTATAGTCTTTTAATTTGTTAAACTTTATACTATGTTCCTTTGGTGGAAGACATGCATCAATAATAGAGTTAAGGTAATATAAAAATATTTAAAAGAGTAAAAATGTAAATGTGTCATTTGCAGAAACAAAACTAGTTTTTGTAGGTTATACTTTGCATTTTTGAAATCTTGAAAGTAGTTGAAAGTATTTAAGCTCAAAAAATGTCCAAAAATCGAAACATTTTATTATAAATATTGCTGTAGCATGGGCTTGAAGAAAATCTTACTCGAACACTGCCGTTTTACTTGGGACATTTTTAGTAAAATGTCTAGTATCATAATCATAAGAAATAGTTTTGCAGCTTGTTTTTTATGATAAATATCATAAATAAAGCTACAAAACAGAGGGGTTTAGTATGCTAATACATATCTATGAGCAATTCTGTGTTGGGTTTTAAAAAATCTAAATAAAAATTGATATACAGAAAAAAATCTCGCCAAATAGAACAATTTCAGTGCCAGGGTCATTTCTTTACACTGTTGACTTATTTTAACCAAAATTAAAAAAAAAAAAGATCTGCTATATACGAAAAGTGGTCTGAAACATTTGTCAATGTATTAATATACTAAACAACTTATTAGTGCTCATTTCATTTCATTTCCATTCTTACAGCTCGATGTTAGCAACTTGACAACAATATTTTCGTGACACAACTTCTTACCTTTGATATTATAAAATATAAAATAAACCAATGTTTAAAAAACTTTCCAGAAACGTGTAGAAACCATTTTATTAAATTTTACAATGTTTATTTTATTTAGATTAATAAAAATACCTAAATTTTTGTGATGTTTTATTTACCCTTTCAAGTTTTGTACCATATTTGGGAAACACCTTGTATATTAAACAGGGTAATCATAACCGAGTTAAAGTTATAATAAATAAAACACAAATAAACTTTAATAAATAATATATTTACTTACTGTTTTTCACTTCTTACTTTTTCAATAAATGCCAAAGTTACATAAAAAATAAATAAAACCTGTGTTTGTACCTTAACTAAATTTTTAATACTATACGGGAACTGTGCCGTTTAAATTTAATTCGCCTAATCGCCGTCTAAGTTCCTCCGACAAAGATCCTCTTTAACTTCGAGTTCATCTCTAGTTACAACATTTCTTAATTTAACCACTCCGTTTTTTATTTCCGACTCGCCCAGTATTATAGCGAATGGTATACTGTTTTCTTCACAATACTGTAACTGTGCCAACAGCTTTGGGTTTTTCTTATATGAATATTCAACCTAAAACAGGTTGTTATGAAAAAAATCAAAGATCTGTTCATACACAACCTGCTAAAATTATCCCATATGCTAGATTTTCTCCATAAGCTTCAATACAAAAATGCTTTATTTTAAATGGCCATATCTCTCTTAATAATAAGGTTATTAAGACAATTAATAAAAGAAAATGATAAAGAAAGGTGAAGCTATAACTTTGGCGTAACCGTTGTTATTTACTGTTAACAAAACATCTTACAGGGTGATTAAAAGTTTTTGAAAAAATAATAATTTTTAATCTAGTCTGAATGATTGTGCTGTTAAAAGAGACTAATCAAATTTGTGATGATAAAGAACTGCAGTACTAACCTTAGTGTCATTCTTGCTAAAACAATGACTGAATCATTCTCGAGGGGGAAGTTCCGGAAGCCTGGAAGAGTGCGATAGTCATCCCGATATACAAAAAAAGGGACAAACATTTGGCTGAGAACTACAGACCTATTAGTTTAACATCAATACCATGCAAGTGTATGGAGAAAATCATAGCTCAAGAGATCGCAGATTTCCTGCGGATACACCATAGGGAGCATCTTGACAACCAGCATGGCTTCTGCGTGGGTCGATCGGTGTTTTCCAATCTTCTCGCCAACTTGGAACTTTGGACTCGGGCTCTGGAGAATCAATATCCGGTTGATGTAGTGTACCTTGACTTTGAGAAGGCCTTTGATACTGTGCCATTGGAAAGGCTTCTTCTTAAGCTGGAGCACTCATGGTATTAGAGGTCCTTTGCTTCAATGGATACGAAGTTACCTATCTGACCGCACTTTTCAGGTCAGGATTAGTAGCACTCTTTTGGTGCACATCCAGTTCTCAGTGGCGTTCCGCAGGGCTCTGTTTTGGGTCCACTTCTCTTTATTATCTACATTTCTGACATTGCCCAAAACATGGTATGTAGAACCAGCATGTATGCGGATGATACTAAAATCTTCTGTGACCCCACGATCGAACATGGCAGTATGGTGGAAGATCTGGCTGAGTTGGAGAGGTGGACGGAGAGCTGGTTGCTTAAGCTAGCTTAACGTTGCCAAGTGCGCGGTGCTTCATATTGGATACAACAACCCAATGCTGGTTTATCAAATTGGCAACACAGAACTGAGAATGGTGACTGAGCAGGTGGATCTGGGAGTGTGTGTATCTCATGACTTGAAGTGGGAGAATCATATAAACACTGTAGTAAAGAGGGCAAACAGAATGGTCTATCTCACCCGTCACTGTTTTAGAGATATGTCCCCTGAGGTATTTTTGTGTGTCTATAAAACATATATACGACCAATACTGGAGCATGCAGTTGTGGTGTGGTGTCCCTATTTTGTGAAGGATGTCGATCTTCTGGAGCGGGTCCAGAGAAGGGCTACTAAGATACCATTCACATTGAGACATAAATTCACAAACTTTACATTTATAAATTTACAAAAAAAAACCCACTCAACAGAGAATCCAATTACAGAGCAGGTACAATTTTTATACATATGTATATACATAATAATATAAAACAATAAAAACACTACAATAAAATAACAAAAATGTAAAAGTTGCCAACACAAAAGACAGTAAACAGTAAAGGAAGTGAACATACTTCCAAATTAATTTTCCAGAACCCGGCCAAGAATAGTTCTAAACGAGTTAAGACTTACAGAAAAGATATCGCAATGAGCCTGGATTTCATTATAACCAGCGCACATCCTATACAGAGGTGAATTTAGAAAGTTATTATTCCTTGCAACCCTCCACTGATAAAAGGTGTTGGAACATCTAGTAGCATATGGAGGCACATGGAACGGAACAAGTGACAAAAGTGCTGGATCATCAATTTCATTGTGCAAAATCTTGTACAGATAAAGAAGAGCATGCACATTTCTTCTTTTTGACAGGGTATGCAGATTATATCTCTGTAATAAATATGATTTTGATACGTTAAAATCGTACATGCCAGTTTCCTTATAGTACAAGTATCGCAAAAATTTATTTTGCACTTTTTCAATTGCGTATCCGTGACACTGGTAGTAGGGACTTCACACAACCGAACAGTATTCCAATATACTGCGGACATAATTAAAAAATAAAACTCTGATACAATTAATATTGCTGAACTCACGAGTGTTTCTTACTACAAAACCGTACATGCTCATAGCTCTACCCACAATATCTTCCACATGCCTGTTAAATGAAAGGCCACTGTCAAACAAAACCCCCACATCCCTTACTTCCTCTACTCTCGTAAGAATTGAGCCATCTATTTATATGATGAAATATAACTGATGTTTTTCTTGTATATGTCATTATACTACTAAGGGAACAATTTATTCGCAAAAAGATTACTGCCTTCACCAGCTCATCACACAGGGCGATTAAAAATTATTTATTTTTGCTAAAACCTTTAAATTACCCTGTAGAATGTATTTTTAACAGTAAATAACAATGGTTACGCCAAGTTATAGCTTCACCTTTCTTTAACATTTTCTTTTTTTAATTGTTTTAATAACCTAATTTTTAAAAAGATATGGCCATTTAAATTAAACCATTTTTGTATTGAAGCTTATGGAGAAAATCGAGCATATGCGAAAAATAATTCTTGGCGGGGTGCTTATGTTGATTAAATATGACAAGTGCAAAAAGCAGAAAACTGAACAAAAAACGTATCGCATCGTTCAGTAACCATAGTTACAGTCGTAATTGACCAAAGTGGGAGACTTCTTTTTCATTTGTTTTTGCTTGCGTCATTTATACACGAAAATGGAAATTCTAGTGTGTTGTCAATTTTTGTATTCGTTGCATTTACCTCACAGTCATCATCCCAAAGCTCATTACAAAGTTTTAACCTTTCTTCAACAAGGTTTTTCTGTGCTGTACAAACATATACATCAACTTCTGTAGTGCGAACTTTTCTATTCGCCGCATGAATTTTTTGTTCCAATACCGTAAATAACCTAAAAAGAAACAAGATTAAAAGATTTCTATCTAAAACGGCCCCCGGACTATGCAACTGATTATACGACAGGTTGTACAGCTCACGTTGATTCAAACGTTGAAACGATAAACACATAATCTGGCATTGTTGTTCAACAAGTTGGATTGCACGCAAGTTTGGCCAGCCAAAAATTTGTTGTACGACCACGTTTGATATGCGTAATTCTTATAAAAACTCAACAGGGCAAATCCCATGTAAATTTTGATATCTTTAAATATTGGCTTTCCTATTGATTTTACAACATAATTGTATTACACTATTTTGTAGACATGGATATGAAAAGCTCACATACTAAATTTCGTTATTTTTAATAAGCCAAATAAATTTTATTTAAGAAAAATATTTATAAAATCATTGCATATCTGATACATACCTTAATGAATCCACCAGTAATGAATCAAACATCTTGTCAATTTTTTATTTGCAGTGTTGCTTTCTATCAGTTATTTATTATTATTTATTTATTACTGGTGGATTTATTACAGTATGTATCATCAGGTATGCTACGATTTTACAAATAGTTTTTCTTAAATAACATTTAATCAGATTATAAGAAAATAATGAAATTTAGTGTGTGAGCTTATCTTATTAACGTCTTCATGATAGTCTAATACAATTTCGTTGTGAATCAACATCAACAAGTTGCCTGTTTGTGAGTCGTTTTAGATTTATTGGTGATTCATAGATAGGGTTGCCATCCGTCCCGATATATCGGGACTGTCACCGTTATTAGGCCCTACGTCCCGATTTCATAGCAAATATTCCCGATTTAGGATATGGACCTAGACCCTAGATCTTAGAATAGGGCCGGGATAACCCATGTACTAAAGCCGCTCGGCTTATTGTGCGCCTTTTTACTTCGGGGTGATGTCAACCAGACGGGACCTACAGCTTAACGTGGGTTCTGAACCACAGTCCTATGCGCGACAACTTAAGACCTCGTCCCCACCCAGGGGGACTAACGAACCTACCGAGTGGGGTCCGCATGTCTACTAAACTTCTGACCTTGACGGCGGCAGGATTCGAACCCACCTCACGTCGTTTGTGCGCTCAACGAGACCCGGCGCTTTAACACGCTAGGCCAACACCCGACTAGATCTTAGGATATGGAACAAAACATTTAATTTTGTATGAACCCCTTTATCCGGAATAATAAAAAATGTAAATAATTATTTTCAATTCCTTAATATAATACCAATTCAGAGAGATTTTTTCATAAATAGCAAGTCAGTGGACCGACGAAAAAATCGACTTTTGGCCAAATCTGTCAAAGTAATGTTGCAATATCAGTATAACTTTAAAATGTTGCTAAATTTTATAAATACATTAAAACACAAACAAGATAAACATACTAGAAATTAAGGTGTCCCGACACTGGCTATAGAATTTATGGCAACCCTATTCATAAACCATTTCTTACCTTTCCACTCCAAGTGATACCCCGACACATGGGACTTGCTTATTTTTGACATCAAACATTCCAACCAAATTATCATATCTACCTCCTCCTGCTATTGATCCAACTGACACCTCCTCACCTTTGCTACTGCCTAAAATAGGATGATGTAATGTATGTTTTAAACAATAAAATGAAATAATCTAGAAGTATCCACTTCAGAAATACAGAGAAAGTTACAGGGTTTTTATTTATGTTTTGCCACCCATTTTTACCTATAACCAACAAGGAAGAGAAAAAAACATCTTGTATAAAAGTTTCATACTTTTTCATCTCTTATCTTTTAAGCATAAAAGGAAACAAATGAACATAAAAAAATCAAGAAAAATTAAGAGGTAATTTTTTTTTAATGGATCACTTATATTAGTCACCATTAAAAAGATCATACATTTGATAAATCTATCTTTAATAGTTTTCAAAATATGACCACTTAAATCTGAAAAATAGTAAATATAATTGCCATTACACCTACCTACTGTACACTGGAGAGAGTGTAGATGAAATGGAAATTATATCCAGATTTAAATGGCCATATTTCCAAAACTATTAAAGATAGATATATCAAATGCAGTATTTTTATAAAGCTGTTTAAAAGACCTTTTAAATGATGAAAAATTAAAAAAAAGTTTACCTCTAAATTTTTCTTTTAAGTTTTTGATGTTCTTTTGTTTCTTGTGTTATGCTTAAAAGTTAATAGATGAAAAGTACGAAACTTTATAGAGAACTCTTTTTCCATCCTTCTTGGTTATAGTTATAAGGGTCACTCTGAATATTTGGATAAAAGAAAACAGTAAACAATAAAAAAAATGCATTATATTTTTTAAAAGTATTCTCCTCCACATTCAATAGGTTTTATCATGTGTTGAAACCACTTTGAAAAATCCTCACGATACACCTCCTTTGGTATGGCTTCCAATTGAGCAACAAATTCCGACACTGCTTTTTCTGGGGTTAAAAATGTGCGACCGCGAATTTTTTCTTGGTCTCCGGAAACAAAAAGAAGTCGCAGGGAGCCAAATCCGGACTATACGGAGGGTGCCCCAGAAGCTTAACTCCCATTCTTTCCAAATATTCAGTTGTTCTTGCAGCCGAATGAGCAGTTGCATGATTCGGACGGCGTTACTGAATAGTTTAAAACACTTTAGGTAAACATTTCATAACATACCACTCGCTATTAACTGTCCATTGATCTTCTAGGCTGATTGTGGCTATATAACCACTTGCAAAAAAACGAAGCAATCATTTTCTTTCCCACACTTTTTGCACGTTTAATTTTTGTCGGTGGATTTTCATTTGGAAAGACCCAAACAGTAGATTGCGTTTTTAATTCTGGGTCAAACTGATAAATCCACGATTGATCACCTGTAATAATATCAACATTCCTGTGATATTCTGACTGTATGAATTTTAAATTTTATTTTATTTTTTTACTATATTAAACATTGTTTTTTAAATATTTTAGGCTTAAGTTTTTTTTAATTTTAATAAGTGACACGTTCTACACTTCTTGTGAGGTATTTTGTATTTTTGTACAGTTTTTGGAACAAATAAATTATTATTATTATTATTAAAACATTTTTTTAACTTGCCATTTAATATTCTTCGATCATTTTTCTGCACCATTCTACTCAAATGTCTTTTTGATCATTAGTAATTTTGGCACCCAGCGACAAACAAGCTTCCTAACCCCTAATTTATCGTGCAAAATCTTGTTTACGGCTGCCGATCCAATATTCAAGGTCTTCTCAATGGATGCATATGTAATGCGTCTGTCCTCTTCTAGAAGCCTCTGAACACAATTAATGTTTTCGTCAGTAACTGCATTTTTGGGCCGACCGCTTCTTTGCTCATCTATAAGCGAATGTCTACCTCTTTTAAATTCAGCATACCAGCTAAAAATACTGGAACGCGAAGGACAAGATTCACCAAATGCTGCTGTTAAACGTGCAAGACATTGCTCTTGATTTAAACCACTTGATGAAAAATAAACACATACATTTAATTTATAATTAAATAATTTTACTTGCGCTTTGGCTACGGAACCAAATTCGATATGACAGTTGACAAATTGTTATGCAATATGACAGATAATGAAATGTTGTCATATCTTAAACAGTGCTGCCACATCGTGACCCTCGTAAAAGTGGGTGGCAAAATATAAATGAAAACCCTGTAAAAATCAAATTTTAAAAAGATCTAAACCTATTGGTCAATCACAATTTAACTACGATCAATTCACAGTACATACCTCCTAATAAAACCGCTTCATAGATAACACCTGTGTAGTAATCTAAGCCTCTGGCCAAACTTAAGTCGAAAGATACATTATCTGTTATTTGGAAAATATCACAGTATTTTAGAAGAATTTTTATAGCTTCCAATCCCTCAACGGCAGATTTATTTTTCGACAGTTTTTCGTCAGCTAATAATTTGTCGACCAGCTCTACCTTGCCGTGCAATTTGACGTATTCGCCTATTTTGTCAGCTACGTCCTCAGGAAGACCTTTTTCTTCCACCATTTCTTTCTTTACTTCTTCCCAAGGGGACTAATAAATAAAATAAATTGTAGAATTATCTTCTTGGAAATTACACAGTTATCCAATGAAAATGAAACACTCCTTATATGTTTGGCAATATAAGTTTTGGTAAAAATCGTCAATACAAAAATTGTGTGGTTTATTTTGTTGATTAGAAGAATTGAACATCAAATAATAAAGATACAAGGAACAGCCATGTTTATGGCTATTTTAAATGAAAAGGCATATATTTTTTTTCCAAAATGTAGAGGAACTTTTAGATCTGTCTAAAATTTTCTCTAGATTCTGGAAATACTATAAAAAATAAGCCCTTTTATTTAAAATGGCCAGGTAAATAGTTGTTTTTTGTTTTATCTATTGATGTTCAATTGTTCTAATCTACATAACAAACCACACAATTTCTGTATTGACGATTTGTTTTTTTGCAAAACCTAAATCGCCAGAGATAAAAGTACAGTGTCACTTTCGTTGGAAACCCCTATACATTAGTTTTAATTAATTTTATGTATAAATTGTTCCAGATAGAAATTTGTTTCTAGTATCAGGAAAAATTTGGGTTTTACTGAGTTTTTCCACGATCTGATTATCGCCATTTACTTCCCTTAAAAATGATAAGAAAGACGACTAATGTTCCTATCAAAATAGTTCAGTCGCAACTTGCAAGTATTATTTACTTGGTAGATTCTCACCTTATCCAATTTATCAACGGCGGAACATATACATCGAAAACTACTTTTTGGTACTCCACAAGCCTCAAACATTCCGTCCAACAATAATCTGTGATTAACTTTAACCAAATACGGCGTAACCTGTAGGCTATCCAATATTTCGCAGACAATTTTTATACATTCGGCGTCTGGAATCATCGGATCGTAAGCACCAGCAATGTCGAAATCCTTAAAAGTAAAATTAACGTTTTAATAAAAAAAATGTGATTTTTTGCAACGCTGATAATAACTATGTAAGTATTACAAAAATAATAAAGAATATACTTACACACTGGAAAAATTCCCTGTACCTGCCTCTTCCCATTGAAGGATTATCTCTTCTGTACACTTTGGCAATGTGGTAACGCTTAATATTAGTAATCTTATTCATAGCCAGATATCTGGCGAAAGGAACTGTCAGGTCATACCGAAGGGATAATATTTCACCACCTTGATCTTTCAGATCGTAGATAAGTTTGGAATCTTCTCCATATTTACCCGTAAGAACTTCCTATAACAAAAAACGTAGTTTGAAATCTCTCATTTATAAGAAAAAAACACAGACACTTTTAGAAAAAATATATTACTATCTGGTTTGCAGGCTGTCAGAAATTTTTGCAACCGTCCGGATTCTGCGCACGTCAAATTTATCGTTCCAGCAGTCCATGTTTCTAACATTATACAATTGTTTGTTGTTCCAGTAGTAGTTTTAAGATGTTGGACACATGTTGGAAACTGTTTGAAAAGTTTGCAAACTTTCTTCAAACATTACTGACAATTTTTAACAAAACCTTTCTTGTATTGACGTATAAGCAGTATGCACGCATTGTTTATTTTTCGTTCCAGCAACAAACTGTTGCCAACATTTCTGACTAATGTTTGTATAATAACAATTTCTGCGTTTTACGATTATTGCTATGTTTCCAACGTTCTACTGAAACAAACCTAATATAGGGCGATTCTTTACCTATATGCAAAAACTTAGAAATTATTGCTAAAGTTTTTAAGGGCGTATGATTGTCAAACGTATTGAGTATATTTTCAGTTAAAAAGCGACCATAAAATTTAAAATAAGCCAAAAACGTTTGGACTTAGGTATAGAACATTATACATAATTATGTTTAGAATTTTAGGCAGAATCTAAAAAATAAATAATATATAGGGTGTTCCATATAAAATAAGGAAGTTGACAGCAACTTTAAAGTACATAATAAGTAGTGGTAGAGCTGTAAAAATATTTAGGATTGTATGTCCCTCACTGACTTTATAATGTAATCAGGGCCCTTCAAAATTTTCCAAAGCGTACTTTTCGAAAAAATCGATCATAGCAGTTCGGTGGGACACCCTGTCTATATACAATGACAAAGAGAGCAAATAAATAAAAATAAACGTCTAAGCTTACTTTTGTGGTATTTTATTAATTAATTTTATTTAATTTTCAGAAAATAAGACAAAATAATATCGCAAATCACTAAACAAACACTATCACAATATTTTTTAGCAAATATTTAAACATTTTATTTCTCTCTATTTCGTTTTCTACACTAATCCAGCTGTTTTACTTAACTGTCATTTTTTAAACCTTTTTCCAAAAACAAAGTGTGAATATCGTACAAATATAACACTCCGATCGGACTAAACTCAATTGGCGTTCAATCAATCCATACTCAATCTGAAACGTGTATATCGCAATTTTTTGTCGGATTAAGTTTTATCCAATCGGTTGAATCGGATTCAGTATAACGATGTACCCTTAGTCAATAACTGCAATAAACTAAATTCCCAACATTTCTTTTTTTTTAAATTGCCTACTATTATGGTAACATGTATAAAGCATTCCCAGCAAAAATATGTTTAGTTTTATCTACTTATTATTAAAACATATTTTTTCAACTATTTTTGCATTTTTAGTTTACCTTGGAATAACTTTTTAAGACCATTATGTAGTAAAAATAAAGAATCACCTCTTAAAAATTTCGTGCAGTCGCTAAACACATTTATTAAATTGGCCAAAATAGAAGCGCAGCAGAATACCTTGGTAATATAGTTGTATGAGAAGGTATATACAACAGTAATAAACAATATTGATTTGAACAAAAATTCTGAAGTTACAAACTCGCCGGACGGCGGTTTTCTTTCTTATATTGAGCAAACCGCCGGCGGCGGTCGTTTAGCCAGTGTCTTTAATATTACTTGGGGTAACAGTGCCGAATAGGTTTTCTTGCCGTTTTTAAGATTTAAAAAAAAAAGTGATACTGATTTTAGACCCTCTTCTAAATACAATACAAGTGGCGCTGATCCAAAATATCCCGTTTTTAATTAATTATAACTAAAGAAACTTCCAGGACCGGGATGTGAATAGGGATTCTGGGCAGGGTAAAATAAGTAAAATGAGTTAATATTCGTCAAAATCACGTCCGAAATTAAGAAAAATCTTTCTTTTTATGAATATTTTTGTTAAAAATGGAGAAATGTAACAGAAAATTAAATGTATGTTTTATAACCTCAAAGTAGCAAACAAGGTTAAAGAAACGTCATTTATTGAAAGTCAAATATGAAGAACATTTGGCAACATCAAAATATGTCAGTTGATATAATTTTTAATTCCTTAAAAGCCAATTTTAAAAAAAAAAAGAGTTTCTTGACTAACAAGAACTAACCTGACCGTGACTTTTATTTTAAAAATCCTCATATAGAACTCGGATGCGTAAAGCTGCCGATGTTGCCAAATGTTCAAATTGGGTGCGACAAATCCGAAAAATCTAAATTTTTATTTTTTTACAAAAAATACTAAATTATTTATAACTGCGCCATTACACTATTATTAGGAACAAATAAGAGATAACATGTAAGCCAAAATTTTTTAAAAATCTTAAAATTGGCAGAAACCCTATTCGGCATAATTACTCATTTGGATAAAAACAAAACGTTCTAGCTTTTACACACAAAACCGTATAACATTCTTCTAATCGGTATTTTCTTTATATAAACCCGTTATATAGATATACTGATAGCAATTTCCTTGACCTTAACAACAAACCAGCTGCGAATATTTCAAGATAATTAACATGCGGCGAAGAGCGGTATTTATGGATTAACAAGTTTGTAACATTCGAATATTGAGTGTTGCACTCTGACTTTTTTCCAACAAAGTCTGATATTTTCACTGATCCGACTGAATTTTTCACAGCAAACAGGAATATAATAGTCCATACAGAGCGTTTCCAAATTGCGGTAAGAAAATTTAAGATCGTATTCCTTGAGCCAATTTCATAAAAAAATAGTTCATATATACATGGGTCTCTAGTTCTCAAGATACAAAGTGTTAAACTTTTCAAAAAACTTAAAAAATTCACAATTACTTTTTTTTAGTAACATTTTGTAGACTAGTTACCAACGTTATTTATTAAGGAATTTTTGTTTTGGCATTAATACTAATAAGAAGTTATAACCCTTAGTTTCTAAAAGAGAATATTGCCCTAATTTTTCTTGTATGGTCCGATAATATGCAATTTGGCGGATTTTTTTTTATGATAAACTAAGCAAGCTACGTAAAAATAAGAAACACAAAAGTTGTATTTTTAGATATTTCATCCGGAAAAATATAAAAGTTGGAAGAAAAGTTAGTGACCTCCTTTTTTGGCCATAATATTAGCCAAGATTTTCCTACGCCGCCACCGGTTTTACTAATTAAAATTAATTTTGGGATAAATAAATCGTTTTTACAAAAAATACCACAGCCAACATATATTAAAACCGGATAAGAAATATTTAGGATATGATTTTAAACCCGATTTTTTTAAAGTTTAACACCCTGTATCTTAGAAACAGAGCATTTCCGGACCTATATTTATATGAACTTTTTTTCATAAAATTGGCTAAGAAATACGCCTTTAAATTTTCTTTTCGCAATTACGAAACACCCTGTATAAAGGTCTATACACGTTCAGCTACTTCAGAAAGTTCATATGTAGTTAAAGCAACAACAAAGCGGGACCGACGCGTCACCGTATGAAGAAATGTTAACATGTCGGCATTCTTTACATATTCGTATTCTACACTCCTTAAATCATCTCCTTTCCACAGAATTGGAATGAAACTTTTGAAGTAGCTGAACGTGTATGGTTACCTTACTTAAAGTAAGTTTACAAGATTGGAATTAAATAAAAATCCATTCGCCTTACTTTTATTTCTGTAAATTTATCTGTCAATTGAATTATTAAAATCTGAATGTTCTTACAATTTTTCTTTTCTCAGCAGCTTTTATTTTAGTTGAAAAATTTATATGCACCTGAACGTTCGTATTTTTAGCTTTTGCTATAATGCTTAAACGACTATACCAGTTTTTACTCCAGGTCAATCAAAATTTTTAAAATTTGGCAACTGATATAAGTGATAGCTAAATAACATAACACATAGGCAATGTAGGAAAAAGAAATAGTCTAACGTGAATACCGGCATGTAACCATTTCGTATTGGATTGATTCACATCCATCCATTGTTGTTGCTTTACTGGCCGATAGACCTTTACCTATACAGTATGTTTCCATTCCTCTGCAACAATGTTGCCATCCAAACCTGAATCTCTTATAAGGGAAAACCATAAAAACACAGGAAGGTACTACCTTCGTTTCTCGTGAATTTGCGTGAAAGGCAACCTTGTTTTCACTTCTTTAAACACCACAACATTTACATCATTACATTATAATATAAATGAAAGGATTACGTACTAAAATGGTACTAGAATACGTTTACTTATAGCTTGCGACACACCTCCCTTGGCAATGGGAACTTAGTGCAAGAGTGATTCTCAGAAAAATGCACAATAAGTAGTAAATCGGGTAGGAAGGCTTGAAAATTGTATACTACTATTGTAGGTTTGTTCCAGCAGTGCCATGTTTGTAACATTATACAATTGTTTGTTGTTCCCAGCAGTAGTTTTCAAGATGTTGGAAACATGTTGGAAACTGTTTGAAAGTTTGCAAAACATTCTTTAAACATTACCTGAAATTTGTTTTACATAACTTTTTTGTATTGACGTATAAAGCAGTATGCACGCCTTGTTTATTTTTCGTTCAGCAGAAAACTGTTGCCAACATTTTTGACTAATGTTTGTAACAATTTTTGCGTCTTACGATTGTTGCTAACATGTTTCCAACATTCTGCTGAAACAAACCTTGTTATTGTTTACTATACAGAGTGTCGGTATCTCAACCGATAAAATTAAAGGGATGATACTACAATAAAAATTAGGCAAAAACTTCATATGAACATAAGTCCTAAACGTCTTAGGCCTCAGCCACGATATAAGTGGCCAGCGTAGAGCGGGAAATGTAAGAGCGCTGTCTTCGATCTTTATGCGAAGATAAAATACCTTGTTTTTTTAATCAGCCGGCTGCAATATTCCTGAGCGAAAAGCTCAGCCGCTGGCCGCTCGAAACAAACAAATATTATCCGCGGAGCGTTTCTAATGTTTATAAACTGGTTTAAAAACGCCGTTTACCACAAAATATTGTAGTCACTACAGCAACTAAAGAGATTTGATACTTTCCGCTCGACGCTTACGCTTGTTATCGTGGCCGAGGCCTTAGTTTTTAAACTACAGGATGTTAAATTTTTGTTAAAATATTAGTTTTTTATAATAGCTTTGAAACCAATTCAGATATTTAAAGAAAAACAAATGGGTGACGCCTCCTATGCATCAGAATGCGTTTTGTCATACAGAAAAAAATTACACCAGTGACGTCCATGAGGGTTTAGGGTAAATAGTTTTTAAGAAAAAAGGCACGTTACTACTTTTTTAAAATAAAAATATCTTTTAAATTCTCGTTTAGTTTGGAACAAATATGATCTCTTGACTTTTTTTAAAGAATATACGGTTTTGCCCAAACCATTTCTCGGCATGGTCATTTGGTATTGCTAATAACTAATTCTATACAGTAAAAATCACCTTTTTTTATTTATTTTTTAATTAGATAGAGATTTGACCATGCCGAGAAATAGTTTATATATATTTACGTAGAAAAACATACAATAAATAAAAAAGTCAAGATATCAACTTTGTTCCAAATTAAACGGGAATTTAATAAAAACTATTTATTAAAAATATTTTTCCTGAACCCCCATGAATATCACTGGAACAAATTATTTTTGTCTTCAATGCCAAAAAATGTCTTTTGATGGATAGCAGACGCCTCCAATTTTAAAACATATCTAAATTGGTATAAAAGTCATAAAAAAGCAATCACTTTTTTAACACCCTGTAGTTTAAAGACGTTTAAGACATATATGTTCATTGGAAGTTTTTCCTAATTTTCATTGTAGAATCACCCCCTTAGGTTTGTCGGTTAAGCAACTGGACACCCTGTATAATTGTAAACTAATTTAGCGGCTTTTTCGGTTCGCAAGAATTTATCAAGCCAAATGTGGATACACTCTTGTTGTGTTGTCTCGCGCCTATCGTGCATTTTAAAGATATATTTTTGGGCGAATAGGAAGAATTAAAAAAAAAACAACACAATGTAATCGAAAAATATTGTTTTTTTTTATTATTTAAAATTGTAATTTTTTGGAATCACAATTTCAGTATTTTTTAAAAAATGTATTTTTTCTTGGAATATCAATTTTAAAGTTGGCGTTACATATTACCTACTAATTCTTAGTATTTAATAACATATTTTGTTTAGTGCAGAATAATATTGTTTATAAATATATCATAATATTAATGTTTGGTGAAAGACCCATTAAATGACCTCCTTGTTTTAAATAACGTATATTATTATATGCTGACTGTCTAGTTTTAATGAACTTGGCCAGGAACTTGTTTTTGGAATGATTTAAAAGTGGTGTTACATTAGTAAAACCGACATCGACACCTGTATTACTTAAGACTATGGAGATTTAGAGGGTATAAAATGGCTAATTCTATACAATGCTTCAAAACTATTATGATTTTATTGTAAAATTTAGTTTAAAAAAGTTGTGCTATATTTTTTTATATGTAGAATGTATTTTTTATACATACGAACTTTTCAATAATTTTTTTTTATCTTTGGCATGACAATTCACGAAGGCTGAAAGCCTAAATACTACATAGGTAGAAGCGATGGTAATCTATGAAGTATGACTCATAGTGGCTTTGGCAGGTACCAGGTACCATAGGTTAATTTTATTTTTTATTTTGGACAATCCACAAAGGCTGGAAGCCTAAATACTAACGCACCGTGGGTGTCTTAAGCAGGGTAAGAGGAAGTTTGTTAACACGGGACTTAAAAACTTGAAGATTTGGGGGAGAAGGAAAGACCTCCGCTGGCAGTAGGTTCTACAGTCTAGAAACTCTAGGGATAAAAGAACGAACGAAATGGGAAGTTCGGGGCCTGTCCAATTGGACCGAATAGAATGCATACGCATTCTCTCTGGGAGCTGCAAGAGGAGGGACTATACTGGATAATTCGTCGGAGCAGAAGCCGTAAAAGTATCTATAAAAGAGCGATAGATCTCCCACAGCTCGACGATGGGCAAGAGAAGGAAGTCTTTGAGTAAGTAAACGATCATCAATAAGACGAACAGCTCTTCTTTGAATGGCATCAAGAATGCTGAGGGTTGTAGGGCATGCCATTCCCCAGACATGAGAACAATATTCCAGAGAGGGTCGAATATAAAGTGTATAAATTAGAAGGAGAAAAATACTTTTTGGCTCGGAAAAGAAATCTAAACATTTTTGAAGCCGCGGTGGCTATAGATACAATGTGTTTATGCCAGTTAAGGTTATTCTCAAATGTGACGTCCACAAGGTTGAATGTGCCCCCGCTCTGCAAAACCTGGCCACTCATAAGCAAAGGGTTAGTGTTTGATGATTTTTTCGCGACAAGGAACATGACTGTGTTTTGGATGCAATAAATTGAACGAGATTTTTGGCTCCCCAATCCAATATCAAATTGAGATCCTGTGAAAGAGATATCTGCATCGCCCAGCGTTTGCTTTCCAAGTCGGGTTGAGAGATTGGCTTGAGAACCTGAAAACTGGAGTGAAGGGTACTATCGTCAGCATAACTATGAATGGGATTGTTGGTGGAAGAAAGAAGGTCGTTGAAGTGAAGAAGAAACAAAGTTGGTGCTAGTACTGAACCCTGAGGCACTCCAGGATTAATTTCGTGAAAGCTTGAAGAGTGGCCATCAACAATGAATGATATGTCGATTAGAAAAATAACTGGAGAGCCAAGAGCAGAGTTTAGTTGGAAGACCGTAGTGTTACGTTAACGTAATGTTAAAAAAGGACAAATTTGGGAACACTATTTCAATATAAAAGTCGTTATTTAAAAAGATTACAACATACTGGGTTAGTAAAAAATACGACAACTTTTAAATATCTTTAAAACTGCCAAAGCTACATTTACCAAATTATTTTATTAAAGTTATCTAGCTGTTTTGGATGTGTGGAATTAAATAGTGATATTGGCACTGTTGCCAGATTTCCCAGTTTTGTGCTACACATATCTTTTTCAGTTTTTTAAATGGAATGCCCAACTTATTTTTATTGCATTAAAATAAAGGGATCAAATTTAGTGTATGTAAGCTTCTAAATTTTCAAAATTTTATCGCTATTAGATGTTGAGAAATGATACACTACACTTTCAGCAAAAAGTAATATACGGCCTAAATATCTTTAAAACTGCTTAAGCTTTATTCACAAAATTTGGTTTTTGGGGTTTTTTAGGCATGCCTAATTGATCAGTGGTGTCAACATTGTAGCCAAATTTTAATAGAATTGCGGTGTTGTCATATCTTGGTAACTGGTAAGATTAAACTTTGAAAATTTGGAATCTTACCAAAATTGGCATGCTCGTTTTATTGCAATTAAAATAAATTGGGAATTTCATTTTAAAAATACCAAAAACATTACATGTAGCGTAAAACTGGAAAAATCTGGCAACAATAACAGTATAACTGTTCAATTCTACTTGCCTAGAAACCCTTAAATGCCCAAATTTGTAAACGAAGCTTAAACGGTTTTATAGATATTTGAGTGCATCTAATCTGTGTTGTCATATCTTGGCAGCTAGTCAAAATGGAATTATGAAAATTTGTGGACTTATTAAATTTAGCCCAAGCAATTTGTCGCAATGATAATAAATGGGACTTCTAAAATACCATTTAGAAAATGTGTTATAAAATTTCAAATGACTTACCTTCAGTTCAAATACTGGCGTGTCAATAGTTTCAGCTCCGTGTTTTTTAAATACAGATACTATTTTATTAAGTACAGACAGACGCAACGCCATCTGGTCGGGAGAATAGTCCCTAGTACCTTTTGGAGTTTTAAGGGTAAATTTTTGATTAACATTGGTTGATTGAACGCCATCTTCGCTTATACTGGCAGTTCTGGCCTGAGCTTGAGCTTTAAGGTCAAGAAGCTTGTCTACTTCTTCCTTAATCTGAAATTAAAAATAAAAACAGGGTAAGTAATTCGGAAAAAAAAATTTGGTAGCAATTTCAAGTACTTTTGGCAAAACTGAATTTTCTAGACAGCAGGTAAGTTCCAATATTGCACGTCAGATGTGGATAAAGAGGATAAAATATGTTACATTTATTATGCTGTATATTTAAGTGGCATTTAACCAATTTATATACAATTAAAAAAGAGGAAAAAATGAGAGGATATGAATCTCTGTTTTTGCCCTTAAAAGAAAATATTTTCTATGAAAAGATATTTAAAAGTGTGTTCTTTACCATGCAAAGAAAGAGATTGGACGTGTTTCTGAAACAAAATAAATGTTATGCAAAGGGCCCATTGTAAAACTGTTAAATTATGTTACAATTGCTATTTTTAATGGTTAAAAAAAGTCGGGCAGCTGCCCACGAAATAATGTTTTGTTTGCTGTAATTTTTTAAAATTAAATAACGCACAGGTAAAGTGATTTAGTAATAATAATATATTTATTTATTTATTTACGGGCAAAACCCATTTACAAATTTACAATGTTTGCACAATAATAATAATCTTTATTAATAGTGAGAGTTTATAATACTTAAAACTATGTACAGGGTTTTCATTTCTATTTTGCCACCCACTTTTACTATAACCAAGAAGGATATAAAAAAACTTCTTGTATAAAAGTTTCATACTTTAGTATTATTGTGTGCCTATAAAACATATACAGGTTCAGTTAAATAATATAACACATAAGTAATGTGAAGAAAAGAGACAATCTAACTAAATACCAGCATGTAAACAGGCGTGAATCATAGTGCTTGTTTTGTTATTCAATTGCCGGCCGATGAACCAAAACGCATTGCTCATATTGTATACGACCAATACTGGAGCATGCAGTTGTGGTGTGGTGTCCCTATTTTGTGAAGGATGTGGAGCTTCTGGAGCGGGTCCAGAGAAGGGCAACTAAGATACCATTCACATTGAGTCAGTTATCATATGAAGAGAGATTAAAAGCCCTTAAGCTCACAACATTGGAAGGAACAGGGGATGTTTGATAGAAGCATACAAAATAATGCATGGGCACTACACTTGAAACATCGACTTCTTCCTCCGTAATACCGACCCCCACCTATGGGGGCATTCTCTGAGGCTCACCACTGGGCTTAGCAACAGGCTACGCAGAAAGAACTTTTTCGTGAACCCAATCGTACAGCAATGGAACGGACTCCCTGAAGAAATTGTCTCTGCCCCCTCTGTAAACGTCTTTAAGAATAGACTAGACAATTACTTAAGTAATACGTAAATAGTGACTATAGTATGACTGTAACAATATAATTTGTGAATCGTGATTGTATCGTGCGACTTTAACATACTTTATTGGCGCGTGAACAGTGACAGTTCATCGGTTCTACCGCCTACTGTTTGAACTCTATAATAATAATAATACTACTTTTTTTTGGTTGTATTATATTTTGACCATAATAAAAGAAACAAATAAACATCAAAAACTTAAGAAAAATGAAGAGGTTAACTTTTTTAAAAAGCTTTACAAAAATACCATCTGGATATAATTTTTATTACACCTACAGTCTTACCTTAGTGCCGGCCGTAGGTAGGTATAATGGAAATTGTATCTACCATTTTTCAGATTGAAGTGGTCATATTTCAAAAACTGTTAAAGATAGATATATCAAATGTGGTATTCTTGTAAAGCCTTTTTAATTGTAACATGATATACAGGGTGTTTCATTTTAAAAAAGGTTACCCCTCCATTTTTCTTGAGATTTTGATGTTCAATTGTTTCTTATGCTCAAAAAATAATATATAAAAAAGTATGAAACTTTTATACAAGATGTTTTTTTCTAACCTTCTTGGTTATAGTTTAAAGTATGTGGCAAAATATAATGAATACTTGAATGATTTTTTTTTTAAATTTTATCACTAAATAATACATCTGAATTTAGATAACGTGTAACGAAAAAAAAGTCAAAATTATAAAATATTTTTGTTTTGAAAAGCTACAAAATAATAATTACAAAATGCAATAAAAATAAATCAACATAACATCCTGATTAAGCATATAAATAACTAAGAATTTACATACATTTTCTTTGGACATTGTGTACCAAATAAAAACTTTAAACTTAAACAAAGAATAATATCATATAAAATTATTGTCAAACTAAATATCTATTCATTATAAGCTTTCTCCATGCTGCAATAAATTACATAAAAATAATATTGATTTCTTTGTAAACCAACTGTGCAATTAGTTTTGAAACTTACAAGATAATGAACAAAAAATAGCCACAATTTTACTAAATCAGCACCTTAACTTATCATAATAGAATTTTTATTAATAATATTACAAAATTGATTGTTAAAATTGTTTACTTTAAGCAAAATACTTGTTAACTTCTGTGTGAAAGGCTTAAGAGTTGGTCTGAATGCTACCCAACAAATCAAATGCCATTTTTTATTTGCAATAACTTGCATTTGGAATTTTGCCCAATATTTTTTAAAATTTAAAATTATATGGCCCATGTTCTTGGCCAAAAAACTGTGAAAGTCTAAGTGCCTAGATAAATTTGAATAAAGATGTCAAAAATTTAAGTGTTTTTGAATTTTAAGTTATGCCCTATGTTGGTATTGGGATCCGCAATAAAATCGATAAAATAAAAAGAAAAAAAACATGCAAATGCAGGGTGTTAATTAAGTATGCACACGATTTTTAATTAAGTTTAACACTTTGACCGCCACGCCAAATTGTATTAATGGGTCTTCTACGCCACACAGTAATGTACTGATATTTCTTCCCTAGCAAAACTAACAAATAAATAACATTTTAACGGAAAAAATCTAACTTCAAAAGTCTGTGCTAAGAAATTTTCTACATTATCTCACGCCATGCGAGGGTGAATTCCACTTAAAAATGCATTAAAAATGTGCTACTTTAGTACGCATGAAGCAAAATATATAAATTCGACTGTGTATACCAGAATATACACGTGGCGCTTTTGAACCATTTATCAGACTGGTATCACAAATATTCATCAGCATCTTATTCTGAAACACCCTGTATGGACAAGATTCCATATTTAAAAACAAAAACAAATAAAAAAATATATAGAATAACTTTTACTGACCTGAGGAGGTCTGAATAAAGCATAATTCGTGCAAATAGGCCTACTGATCACTCTGGCATGCGACAAAAACCGGCGCATTGCGTGTAACCCCATGGTTACTTAGGTTTCACATTAACGTCTCAAAACTTTAACAAACAGAAAAAAATATATGTTAATTTACCTGAACATCTAATACACAATCAATTAATGGTTTAATTCTATCCCGATCATACTCAGAAAATTTACTTCTTTCCATTTCTGAGTAACTCTGAATGTGTTTGTACCAACGTTTTATGTGAGTATACTTGTTGAGTACAGATTCACTTATTGAGTCGAATATTATTTTATCTGCTGTGGTAGGTTGATATTGACATATGTAACTATGATTTGACAAGTAAGAATTTATACAAGAATAATAGTCTTCTGTTATTTGAAATGCAGAAAGATCAATCTTACCCTAAAGAAAAAATTATTTTATACTTTTTATTGGCCAAACTACTTTAAGATGGTTTTTAAGACAAACTACCTACATATAAAAAAATGTATGTTATAATAAATGCATAAATTGGCATTTTTGCAGTACCTTAACCAAAAATAACTTTCTTTAAACCAGAACTACCAACAACTCTTTTATTTTGGTAACTGTCTGGAAAGTTGCGGCAACGCCGATTTTGAGATTTTGACGAATTCCAGTATAAGGAGATTTTGAAGGACGCTAATCACAAATAAATTTTTAGCCAGAAACATTTGGTTTCAAAAAACAAAATCCCCAAACCCTTAATGTCCCCAAGCTCACTTTCACTTATTATTAATGCTTATTAAAAACCTGGTTTTCTATTTATATCTTTTGCAAAGCTTTACTATTAATAATTTTAATCACACAACCTATGATGTTACTATTTGTATACACAGTATACATGGTTGTAGACCTTTGAAATTTAACTGAAAAAGTCCAGAAAAGGTTTTAAATAGATAATAAATATTAATAATCAAAAAGGTGTAAATTAAGTGTTGTGTGCCACTTGAGCATTAATTGAAGAATTGTATGCAAAAAGAAGGGGAATTTAGTGAAAATAAGGTTGGGTTGATTTTTAAATTTGGTCATGTATATCCTAAAAACAAACCATTTTTAACTAAAAATTCGTTGTCGCAACTTTCAGGACCAGTATTTTAAATAAAAGTCTCATACTGATGCAAGTAATAATACTTTGTTATGTGGGAAACCCACCAATATGTAAAACACTCTTTCTTTACCAATGACCTAATACTGGCAAACAATATTTTTAATTATACTTAATAATGTAAAAAATAATAAATACATTTTTTTAGTTCAAATTCTCATTATCAATATTTTTAACCTAATATACAACATATTTTTGTGCTAAATGAAAACATAGGATCCATGAGGATGTTATAAATGGAGGTACAGATTGGTGGAAATAAATGTTTTTTTGTAGAACCATTAAATGGTTCTGCACAATACTCCTATGTAAAAAGGAACACATATACAGTGGCGGCTCGTGCATTGGAGAACAGGGAGGCTAAAGTCATAAAGACTATATAAAAGGCCGGTAAGTGTTTTGGGGTACCGCACCTTTTAAAGCAAGATACATTATATTTGCATAAATGCAAACAAAAATTAAGTTTTGCCGCATTTATGGTTAAATTTATGGGGAGGCTAAGCCCCTTGCCTCCTCTGACGAGCCGCCAGTGACACTTAACGTATATGGTGTCATTCCAGACTGTTGTTGAGTATAAAAGAATCATGCTAATTTTATTAAGGATTAAAACAAACTTTAAAATAGATGGTTAAACCGAAATGTTCTTTAATACACGGCTAAACAAGGTAAGATATTTCTTTAACAGCTGCTTGGAATGAAACAGTACCCCACCAGTACACTTACCTTTTCTTTGCTTTCTTTCGCTAGTTTTAACTTTCTAACCAAATCTCCTTGTTCCCTAATTTGTTGTTCTAAAGCTTCTTTAGTTGACATTATAAGGACCACTTTACAATATTTTTCACGTTCAACAAATTAGGACAAAGTTACGTATTAACTAGAAAATATTCTGATGCAATAAAATAATGCAACGTGCTCACGACACTAACCGATATGCTAGAGGATTACTCACGGATTTCTGAACGCAAAACAGAAAAAGTAATTGGCTACAAAACTATTGGTTTCAAGGTTCGTTTTAAAGGTGAATAAAAGCAAATGCTGAAGATCGGAAAAAGCACATGTAAAATTGTAAAACAAAACTGTGACCACTATGACACCTGAGGTGACACTGACAGGGAATGGCAAGGGTGTCCGCTGCCCGGTGGAACGGAATTTTATTGAATAAGATAAAATCACGTTCATAGCCCGTTCTAATTTGGCCTTTCGAAATTTGATCAGTGATCAAACTGCTAGTGCAAATTTAAAATGCTTTTCCCGCCAATCAGAACGCTAAATTATCATCCGCGAGCGGAAAACTGCTCTCATGGACAGCCGGCCTAAGCTTAGTTCATAAGCTTGCGAAATGCGAATTGCCGGAACATGTTCTAATTGCTCAACTTTAAATGATTCATTCAGTCGCATTGCGCAAGTATATGAACTAACCTTTATTAAGCTTAGTTCATACTGGTTAGGCAACAAGGCATTGGTATATCGGCCAGTAAAGCAAAAAAATAGGATGTATGTGACTAATCCAATCAGAAATGTTTACATGCGGGCATTCACGTTAGATTGTCTCTTTTCCTTACATTGCGTATGTGTTATGTTATTTAGCTGATTCTGTATGCTTACGAAATACGATTTGCGGAACGTGTTCTAAAGCTTAGCTCATATTACCAAAGAAAATACTAGCAAACTAGTTATTTTGTGATATTACTTGCAAAATTCGATTTGCGGAACGTTTTCTTACCTATTATAAGTCCGTGGACCTTCAGATAATCGACTCCGATAGTATTCGTCAGGTCTAATAAAATTGCATTACACTGAGTCACTGAGACGCAAAAATAAAGTGCCATTTGAAAATTTATAGCAAAAACACTCTTCTCTATAAGTATTTTGGCAGAAATCTGCTAAACCTATCACAAAGTTAAATAGAAATAATTATTTATTTTAATAACATTATGTTAATAACAAAAATAACGCCTTCTATTATCAAATTAATAGTATTGAGCAGTTCTTAGCTTGTCTTTCAAATATATATATTGGACTTACAAGATACTGCGGTGTAACCATTGATAAGTATATTATTAAATAAGTCAGTAAAGCAATCTGCCAGACAAACAGCAGTACTACTATTTTGTTAATGGATCTGGAAACACATACTAAAAAGTTTGCAAAAAAAAGAGATATACTAAAAAATTGGCGAACAATTTTAGTCCCAACTCGCAAGTATGTGAAATTTTAACAAGCCTTGCTGTGAAAGGCACGTAGAAATTTCAATTTGATTATACGTCCCATTACCAGATTACTATCCAGTCCATTTGTATTTTTTAAAAATTGATCAGACACGTAAACATTAAACATTTTTAATAAATTAAAACAATTTTGTAAAACAGAAATGGCATATTTGAATTATTTAATATAATTACTTTAAAATGGCGGAAGAAAGAGAGAAGCTTTTAAAGCTGCTCTATCCTGAAGGCAGTCTAGGTATAAAACAACTACCCTATATTTTTTTCAAATCAGTTCTTTATTCAGATAATCCACATTTCAAATTTACAATAGGTACCTACTATAAACTATTACTATTTTTCAGAAACCTATTAATTTTTATTTTTAGATGATTTGGACTATAAAGATAGTGTTAAAGATTATCTATCTAAATTAGGAAATTATAAAGTAGAAGATTTAATTAAAGAACCACTTCGTTTACAAGATGAGTGTTCAAACATTCAAGACCAAACTCAAGAGTTAGCAGTTACTAATTACAAAACTTTTATCGAAACTGCTGAATGTTCCAGGAAACTATTTGTTCAGTTTAATACAATAGAAGAAAAACTAGATCAGCTTCTTATTGATATTCCAGAATTTCAACAGAAATGCACAAATTTTAGTGATTCTACCAGTGAAATTAGCAATTTAAGGAAATTAAACTCTCTTACATTAACAAAAAATGCACAGTTATTAGAAATATTAGAGTTGCCCCAATTGATGAACTCATTTATTAATGACAATTTATATGAAGATGCTTTGGAATTAGCTGCTTATGTCCGAAAGTTATGTGCAAAACATAGTGATATTCCAGTGTTTAAAGTTAGTATCTATTGCACCTTTAAGAATGAAAATGAAACAAAAAGGCTTTAAAGAAATATGTAAATTTAATAATCTGGTAATCTAGTAGATATTTAGTTTAACCTAATAATTGCTAATAAGAAGATTTTAATAATTTTTTTATATATTTCTAGAGTATTTTAAATGATGTTAATCATACTTGGTTAATAATGCTGCATCAGCTTTTATCTCAACTAAAACAAGAACTAAGTTTACCCAAATGTCTTCAAATAGTCGGTCATCTTAGAAGAATGGAGGTTTTTACAGAAATGGAATTAAAATTAAAATTTTTACAAGCTAGGGGTTATTGGTTGGAGCAATGTATAAAATATATTCCAAAAGATGATGGTAATTTTTTTCTATTCAAATAGTTGGATTGATTGATTTTAACTACAAATATTGACTTCCTTACATTTTTAGCGAATCATCACCTGACCAAGAGTATAGAGATTACCAGAGTGAACTTGTTTAATATAATAACCCAGTATAGAGCAATTTTTAATGATGAAGAAACAATGTCAGTTAGTTCTTTAAAAAATGAAATTAATCAAAACATTATTTTTTATACTTGGATTAATGACAGGGTGAGTATTGTTCATTTTTAACTTCAATGTTAAATGAGGAGAAGACTAATCCAGGGTTACAAATGTTGCTAAAAAAATAGGGGCAGATTCTACATCAGAAAATAAGAAAAAAGTTCCAGTCCAGAAATACATTGTTTCCCAGATACAGGTTGTTATTACTTTTTTAAAAACATCATTGTTTCTGTTAATATCTTTAATCTTCCTTATTGGAATTTAATAAAATTTGTCAGTTTTATTTGAAGATTTAAAAGCTTTTTAGAGCTGCCTTGATTAAATTTATTCAATCCAATGGCGGTTCAAGCAGGTCATCGAATATTTCGGACAATAAAATGTATAACTTATGATACAAAACTTATATTTTATTTGGATTAAGCAAGTAAAAATACATCTTTTTGTGTTTTTGAACTTTTTGTATTTTGCTTACTTTTTTGAGAAAATTTAATAAAAACTAACCTAACTTACATATTCTTGGATTACTCAAGAAACTTGTTGAAATTAAAAACATTTAAATTATGAAAATATATAAAGGTATTTAATTTAGTGTTTGTGGTTAATGTTATGTAATTATTATTAAAACAATACTTAAATTAATTTCCAAAAGAAAATTTTCCCTATTTCTTGTGTTGTATTAAATGTGGGTATGTAAATAAGTGAATATTATTATTTTTCTTGAAAATAAACAAGATGGGAGAAAAGTTAATAGCTGAAAAGCTGTATTTTTACTTGCTTAATCCAAATAAAATGTAAAACTTTTGAACAAAAGTTAGCAAAAATATCAATATACCTTTAGGTACTGCTTGAGATGCCACTGAACTGAAAATATTTAATAAAGTTAGAGCTAAATTAACCTCTTATTGCCACAAATAAAATTGCCAAATTTTATTAAAATTGGATTAGGAATATTTAAGATATTAATAAAAACTAATTACACCAGGTATTTGGGAAATAATGCATTTCCAGAGCCATGGTTTATGAACTGTTTTTGTATTCACAGTATCAAATCATTTATTGATATCAACATACATATAGTATTTAGTAAAATCTGCCCTTAAATTTTTGCAACAATATTCTGTTACTCACTGTATAGTATATTTTGTGAAAATATATTTTTACCCTTTTATTTTAGATTGCAGATTTTCTCGCACTGTTAGAAGAGGACCTTAAATCAGTAACATCAGTGGAGTCTATTTTAGACCAGTGCATGTATTTTGGATTATCATTTAGCAAAGTAGGATGTGACTTCAGATCTCTATTAGTGCCAATCTTCACAAAGCAAATAATAGAAAATTTTAGAAATTCCATTGCACAGGCTATGATTACATTTGAAAAAAGTATTGAAAATTTTACTTTGATCAATAAAAACCTACCGAACATCCCTTGGAAAAATAAAGATGATGATCCGCTTCATCCACCAGATTCCTTACTAGAATTTCACCCACTAGCAGAGTATCTTAATAATGTATTAAAAACTTTAAATGACTTTAGAGTTTGTGCCCCTGTGGCAGTTGTAAATGAAGTTATAGATTCCATCCAGAAATCTCTGGTGTTCATAGCAAAGTCAATATTAATACTATACTCTCAAGAACAACAAGCCTTTACAAGCAACTCTAAAGATGCTTTTACAAGGTTATGTATGAGTTTTTCTGATGATTTGATTCCATACATTCAAAAATGTATTCATATTATATTTCCACCTAATCAAATTGCTACTAAGTTAGGTATAAGTGTACAAGTATTACAAAATGAAAGGATTTCTTTTCTAAATAAAGATCTTATTATTGGCCCCATAAAACATTTGTTACCGCCTAAAATGGAGCCACATTTTAACTTTGAAGATGTTAACCAAAAAAACCATAATGTGGATAAAATTAAATCAAGTATAGTAACAGAAAATGTGGATGAGAGCTAATTACTGTCATTTTCAACATATTATTGAATTGAAGTTAGTTGAGCAGTCAGTATAGCAAGGATTAAAAATGATTCTTTCTAAAATATATATTTTATTTACACCCTCTTGTGACTTTTCTGGAAATAAATAACAAGGTATTGTTAATGTTCTATTTTGTTTTATTTCACTGGTATTTATAATAGTATTTACAAGATAAATCTCTAAAACTCTTGTTACTCTAATATAATTTTGAACTAATATTTTTAGTTCAAAATTTTTTAATTAAAAAGGGTCATGCAAGTCACTTTTCCAGGGACATAAAATAAACATCTCGAGTCTGTTTATTAGGTTTTTAGAGACAGGAAGAAGAGAGGAGAGGCCAATAATATCACTAGAAACTGTCATAATTTGGTTATACCAATACCTTTTCTATTTCTTTAGTATACAACCTTCTTCTCTACAGGCTTTTCATTTATATTTTGCCACCCAATTTTAAATATAACCAAGAAAGAAACCCCTTGTATAAAAGTTTTATACTTTTTTATTTAATATCTTTTAAACATAACAAAAGGAACTAATGAACATCAAAAACCCAAGAAAAATGAAGAGCTAAACTTTTTTAAAATCAAACACCCTGTATATTATGTTGCCATTAAAAACTCTGGTTAAAAGTTTAAAAAGCTTTAAAAAATACCACATTTAATATAGAGTCGCACCATAGAAACGGAATTGCCTTCTGGGGAATGTCCGCCAATTATCTTGTTAACAGTCTGTTTGTTTTGCAGAAGCGAGCTATTAGATACTTGTGTAGGGCGGGACCAAGGGATTCTTGCAAACCTCTATTTATAAGCCAGAAAATACTAACTCTTTACAGTTTATTTATTTTGCAGACTGTCACCCTTATTTATAAAAACTGCCACAATTTTGTTCCACGGGACATGTCTTACAACACTCGCCAGACACATGACATATCCCTGCCCATACCGACCCGGACCTTAACAAAAAAATCTGTAATTTATGAAAGCATAAAAATGTACAACCATTTACCCAATGAAATACAAGCCTCTCCTTCACTACACCTTTTAAGAGAAAAATTTAAAATATATTAATTGGTAAAGCTTATAGATTGGATGAGTTTTACAGTGATGTTTTGTGACACTTCATTTTTGTTCCTTGTTGCTCTATATATGTATATATTTTTATAATTTGTAATATATGTTAATCTGCAAGTTTTTCTTTTTTAAATTATTGTCGATTTATAGCTCTGTATTTTTTTTCTTTTTGTTACATTTCACATTTGTATTTAATTTTAAGTTGTTGGTTATTTCTAATGTTAGATTTTTATTTTTTAACATTTTAACCATTTATTGACTTTTTATCTTTTTATGTAGTCTTTATGTCTATTTGTTTGCATTGGATGATTTTTTTCTTTAATGTATATTTCTACTACACTTTGTCAATAGGAATCTTGTTTCTTGGATAATAAAGCATATTTTGACTTGACTTTGACTAATATATTTATCTTTAATAGTTCCGGAAATATGACGATTCAAATCGGAATATAATTTCCATATACAGTCTCAGCTTAGTGCCATAGTTAGGTATAAGGGAAATTTTATTTACTATTTTTTAGATTTCGGTGGTCATATTTCGAAAACTATTAAAGATAAATAAATCAAATACGGTATTTTTGTAAAGCTTTCTAAGAGACCTTTTTAATGGTGACAAAAATATGTGGTTTTTAATGTTCATTTTTTTTCTTTTATTATGCTCTAAATATATTAGATAAAAAAGTATGAAACTTAATTAAAAGACATTTTTGTATTTTTTCTATCCTTCTTGGTTATAGCACATACAAAATAACACTATAATAGTTAAAAAGTGGGTGGCAAAATATAAATCAAAACCTTGTACAATTCCAAAAAAATTTTTAATTACTTACCTTCGTGCATTAGTAGGTTATTCTTCATAAAAATATTTGGCTGCATCTGAAATGCTAAAAACTGGAATAAAAATCGCCGTAGGATATACAGGGTAGTTCAAAATCGCAAAAATAATACTTCAATAAATGAAGAAGTCAGAAAAATGTATATTTGAAACTACCTAATCAGAGTATGAAAAGGTTATTAAAACTGTTTATTATTTTTTCTATACGCGTGCAAAAGTACTTTGCGTACCCCTTTGGGTGAAGTATCACTTAGTGCACTTGTTAGGAAAATATATTTTTTTACATTCAGTGGAATAAGAAAAGAATCGTCTTATGATGTACAGGCAAAATTAAAATTTCAATGATGTTATTTTTGCAAATAAAGAAATACTGTAATAAATATTTAGACTGCTTATTTGACTAGGATAAAAACTAATCAAAATTTTAAGTGTGTCTTGAAAAATCTTTACTTTTAGTGTTCCTACTTAAATGAATTTTAACTAAACTTGATGATTTTTGCATATAAAAGTAAAATACCTACATTGTTTATGCAGGTTTTTTTTTTAGTTTACACTTAATTTTCCCCAGTAATTATAAGTGATAAAAAAATATATAATTTTGTTATAGATTTATAGATTATTTTTATTTATTTTTTTTAATTGTTTTTTTAAAATCAAATTTAATTTTATTTATTTTAACTTTTTTAAGTGTTTTTTGTTTGTTTGTTTCTTTTTAAAGTTGTTATTTTTTTAACCCATATTGTGCTTTATTTATTTTAACTGGATAATTATTGTTAGTGTTTTACGTTTGTTTTTAAAAAAGTTTCTTCTTTTTTATTGTATATTACATTCTATTTTTATTAATTTTATGCTTTATAAAGTATAATTTTTAAAATTTATGATTTAGGTGTATTAAGGCTTGTTTGTCAAATTATTTTTTATTCTTTAAAACTTATGACGTTGTCAATGTTCAGAATTGAATGTATTTTTGACAATAAAGAAATTATTATTATTATTATTTTTATTAAGTAATTTTTGCAATTGTGGACCACCCTGTATATCATATGGCCATTTTTATTATAGCTTTTTAATGAGGGGGCTCTGACTGCCAAGAAATGTAGTACCAAAAATTCTAAACAGCAAAAAAAGGTCTTTTTCTTTAAAAACTTTTATTTTTGTACTTCTTTATGTTCTTTTTTCTTCTTCCCTTCATATAACCATACACATTAAAACATAAGCAACAAAGGATTTTCCCATACAAATTTTTCTTCTCAGTCATGCTAATGAGGGGAGGGGAGGTTCAAACTACTAAACCCCCATTTATATATGTTCCTAGTTCTTAGCCTTTTAAATAAGAAACATTATTTTTTAAATAATAAAAATAAAAACATTTACACGTTTACTTAAGTTCATCCGTAAACATGTATTTTAAAAGCCAAAAAATTTGTATGTTTATTTATATTTTTGTTCTTTAAGTGGGTACTCTGTTTATTTGTTTTAAATCACCTATCGAAAAAAAACTATACGAAACCAAAGAGTTTAAATACTTTAAAAAGAAATATGTTACTAAAATAATAACCCTTAGATTGAAATTAAATTCATATATTAACAGAAAAAAGTTTAAAGTCTATTACAGTATGTAACTTAATATAACTATACTAAAATAAATATAAAGTATCTAACTACCAACAAAGATGTATCTTTCATACAAATATAATTTTGGGTTTATGTGTTATTACATTGATAAATTAAACACAATCTTATCTTTGAAAATACCTACTGCATATTGATTCAAAATGAAAAATAATAGTTTTACCTAATTGTAATATCATGAGGCTCGACTGGTTTGTTTTAATGCTTTTCTTATTATTGTCCAATCCTCCATAATATCCTGTGGTTTAAGCATATACACTATGTAGGGTCCAGAAACAGTAACTGCTTTTTTTCTAGACGTTGATCTAGACCTTGTACTCCATTCTCCACCTTCACCCCATGTAATTTCACTGTTTTGTTTATCTTCTTCCAAACGCCTTACAGTTTCCATTAACTCACTGTAATAATAATCGCTAGCTAGACTTTTTCACTCTCAAAGTTTTGCAGAGCAGCATGTTTTTCTGCATCATACTGATTGTTAATATTTTCAAGTCGTAGCTGTCGTAAAATACCTGCTACTTCTGTTCTGATTCTTCTTTGCTCTTCTAACTGCTGAAGGGAATAATATAGTCAAGTGATTTACCCGCCTTGACTTCCACTAGCTGGGTTTCAACTTGTTGCATTCTTTCTCGATAAAGTTGTTCTCGTAGTAAACTAAATTGGCTTTCTAGATCCTGAACATGTTGAATAAGCTCTGTTCTTCGTGTTTCACATTCGCCTTCGTCCATATCGGAACTATCATCTGAATCAGGCTCATCTTCAGAGGATTCTCGCATGCCGCCCTCATTTTCACGACTAGAGTTGGATCTTTCAGATTCATTTCCAGAGACTTCATTGTCGCTCATAGTGGAATCTACTGTACAAGAATTGCTGTTGGAGAGTTTAATCAATGGCATTTTTAACCACATGAATATGGACCACTTCTAGAACTTTATTTGCATAGCCAAAAAGCCACAAACAAACTGGAAACTCCGAACGCCTGCAGACAAAATAACAAATTTGTTTAGGTTATGTACTATTATTGATGTTTGCGGTTTTGGCAAACGTCACAAAAAGTGCGATGTTGTCAGATGTATTAGGCCGAGTTCGAGAACTGTATTTAACATAGCTCGAATGGATTTGTTTAAAATTTTGGTGCCTCTACTGCCACATATTCGTGCCTGTAATTTCGAAAATGGCCGAAATCGGTCGTTTCATCCTATGGAAATCCATATTTTATCCGTAACTATTAATAGAGACAGAGGAGTCTCATCTGACAATTGGACCAGAACTACATAATAAAATTACTGATAGCCCTTATTAATTAATTAACCAATTAACGCCAAGAAAAGCTTGAAAAAAAAAAACATGAGTTACTAAGACAGTAAAATTCAAGAAAATTAAAAAAATAATAATAATAACAAAAATTATCAAACATACAAGAAATTGGGTGGTTATTTGTGGGCCATTTAGCCGTTGATTTTGAGAGTATAAATAAAATTAAAATTTTTTTAAGTTAAGGGGCCTTTTGCTGGCACTATATAATCCCTGTAGGCACTAAAGGGGTTAATAAGTTAAAGAATATAATGTAATACTGTAAATACTCATTCATATTAAAGTAAAGTAAAGTGACCACACGTCTCGATTTCGCTTTTTGGAGGTCCCGCCGATTTAACAAAATGTCGATTTATTGAAAAAAGTCCCGATTTGTGAAAACCAATTTTGGGAGAAGAAGTAAAAGACTACAAAGAAAACCATCTTCTTTCGCTTGTCCCGGTCTCAATGATTAAAAATGTGGTCACTTTATATTAAAGGGTTTAAAAATATCATGTAATATTGGAAATAAGAGGCACGATTTTCGACTTGGGTAGTAGAAATTTCTGAAGAAAGGGTCGTTTTTTTTCCTCTCTTTCAAATTGCCTACTTTTGATTGTAATAGAGAGAGGCAAACAACACACCTTTTCTATCAAAAATCTCTGCTTCCTAAGTCAAAAATCGGGCCCAAGGTTCACATCTACGATTATATTATCTAGGGAATTCGTTAAAGTCTCGGAAATTTTTAACAATATCAACCTATATTTCCTACTTATTAGTATGCACGGATGCACATATATTCCGTGGCTGTTACCCAATCCATGGATTTATCCGTGAAGTGTGGCAATAGTCTTTCCTTTATATTTTTTTCAATAAAATTAACAACCGTAATCCTTTTATATAAATAAAAAGTAGTTCATATTTTTGTTGCAACACATTTACAGATTGGTATTATTTATTTTTAAAAGACATCCTAAATTTTTTTATTTAATAAAAAATATAGTTTAAAATGACGTCATATTTATACTAGGTTGTTGGTCAGTAAAAAAGTTGCTACTATTCTTACTACTTTTCGCGCCATCCTATGGCAACATTGGGCATTAATTGTATTTCTTTCCTTATTTAGCTAATTGAAAAAGAATAGGAAATAATCACACCATTCACTGCCATTCTCCAATGAAAAACCTCACTATTTCTTTTTGAGCATGTTCGCTTGCAGAGTAGTTTTATCTTTGTCTATCGCTATATTCCAACACTTTTTAAACTTGCGCTATCGCATTTTGAGCATATATCGATTGTGGAATTTTTTATACCGGTGACGTGCCGGAACGTAATGGTGGACGGTGGTCGTTTGTAGTTGAACGTGACGAGTTGTTAGGAGATATAAAAGTCTTAAGGATTTTAGTTTAATGTGCTTCATTTTGTGAAAATTTTCACCCCTTAATTCAGGTATATCTACTATGCAGGGCCAGTCGGTCTCTGTAAATGTAAATCAGCAAAATCAAATTAACGGAGGCATTCCATTAGGAGCACAAGTCATTCTTAAAATGAACGACACGATTCCAATGAATTCAGTGGGTAAGTATCCTTTTAATTGCTTCGTATTTATTTTTGTAATATATTCTTGAAAAACTGCATGTTACATTTTTCATATTCTTTAAGAGCAGATTAATATTCTATTTTTACAAGTTGTTTACACCATTTTGTCGTCAGATGGAACGACGGCCATTTTTTTCTGGTAATATTTTTGTTTTATTGAAATGAGGAAATTACATTTATTATGTATTTTAAACTATTTAAAATGTATTTTTACAGGCTTTTTTAAGAGTAATTAAATAAATGCATATTATTATTCAAACTGTAGCTGAACTAAAATAAAATAAAAATAAATGAATGATTACCTTAGTACTTTTAGAAGAAACATACCTACCTTTACTTTTGTAAATTAGTACTTATTAGATTTTAATTCCGCTATAGCGTCTAGCGTCCATGACTGTTAGTAGCATTGAGCAGTATTAATTATAATTTTTTTTATATTTTCAGGGTTATTAGAACTAGCACATAGAGAATATCAGGCAGGGGATTATGATAATGCAGAACGACATTGCATGCAGTTGTGGAGACAAGATCAAACAAACACTGGTGTCTTATTACTTTTATCAAGTATTCACTTTCAATGTAGAAGATTGGAGAAGTCTGCACATTTTAGTACACTAGCTATTAAACAAAATCCACTATTGGCTGAAGCATATAGGTTTGTATAACATGTTATATTTACTTCTATAATTATTGATAGTCAAGATAAATTTAAAAACTGTAGTTTTAAAGCTAAGGTTATTTGTATAACAACTGATGTGCTTTATACAAATGTAAAATTTCTTTATTTGCAGTTTGTTAAAATCTTTGTTCTTTATAAATGTTGATGCATGCTCTTAAACCGAGTTCCAAACTGTATTAGGAATAGTTGATTTTATTAAAAGATAAAAGATATAAGTACAGAGTAGCTGAAAAAACTAAAAACTGCTTGAGAGCAAAGCACCTTTATTTTTTAAAATACAACAAAATGTTAAATTGAATAGTTATTTAGAATCAAAAGTCATGCATAATGGTCTCCTATTCAGATTTTATTACTTTTTGAAAAATTAAATTAAATTAAGGTAGGTATGATACAAGTTTTTATTATACTGATTTAATATTTCTTTTAAGCAGTTACAACCAACCAACTTCTAAAAAATGCAATCAAATGGAAGCAAATTTGTGAAATTTAACTAAAATTATATACAGGGTGATTTAAAAATCGATCACGAAACTTAAGGGAGTGATTCTACTTCACAAAATAAGGGTAGAGCTTCATATAATTTTTTTCAAACTGTCATTTGTTTTTGAGTTACAAACCGTCACAGTTCAATTTTTATTTTGGTTTTTTCGCCATATTGCATTTATTTTTTAACTAATCCAGTTGATATTTGGCACACAAATGAAGCTTTGCAGGTTCTAAAATTTTAAGACAAAAGTACTTTTTTAAATACCGCCAGAGGGCACTTTACCTAAAACTTAAAATTTATTTACATCATAACTTTTTTATTTTGACAGATATCACAAATCTGAGCCCGCCATTTTATAGACAATCAAAAACTTAAAAAATAAGGTATTCCTTATTAAAGTCGATAACCCTCACTGTTTAGGCACCAATAGACATCAAAGTTTTCATCAATTTCAATCAAATTACCTACATACATACAGGGTGCCCAGTAACTCAACTGACAAACTTAACCAAACGATTCTACAACAAAAATAAGAAAAAAGCTTCATATAAACATACAGGGTGTTCATTTAAAAACTTTCCACTCAAGTTATCTTCGAAACGAGACAGATTTGAGAAAATCGCCGAAACACGTCAAGATATTTATTGAATGGGAACGTTTTTACAAAAAATTGGACGGCGCCCTTTAACCCCTTAACCACCAGGGCCACCACCCCAAAATTCTTAAATGAGAAGGCGGGTCGAGTGATACATCATTTTAAAGCTCCTGACGAGTACTTTATAACCCTGGAATATGAAGTCAATATCTTCACCTATTACAAAATGGCGGTACTTTAAAATTACCTAAATACCTGATTTGGATGGCCATATTTCTGAAACTAATAAAGTTAGTTGTACCTAATGTGGTGTTTTCTTAAAGCTCTTTTAAAGGTCTTTTAATGGTGATACTGGTAGTAATATACAGGGTAGAAGAAAAAGTGCATATTTTTTTATTTAAGAACCCTGTATATTATTTTACCATTAAAAAGATCTTTAAGAGCTTTAAGAAAATACCACATTAAGTACATCTAACTTTATTAGTTTCGGAAATATGACCATCCAAATCAGGTATTTAGGTAATTTATAAAGTACCGCCATTTTGTAATAGGTGAAGATATTGACTTCATATTCTAGGGTTATAAAGTATTCGTCAGGAGCTTTAAAATTATGTATCACTCGACCCGCCTTCTCATTTAAGAATTTTGGGGTGGTGGCCCTAGTGGTTAAGGGGTTAAAGGGGCGCCGTCCAAATTTTTGTAAAAACGTTCCCCCTCAATAAATATCTTGACGTGTTTCGGCGATTTTCTCAAATCTGTCTCGTTTCGAAGATAACTTGAGTGGAAAGTTTTTAAATGAACACCCTGTATGTCCTAAATGTCTTAGTTTTTGAACTACGGGGTGTTAAAAATTTAATAAAAAGTTTGAAGACACTGACAGTCAATCACAATTTGGTATTTCCAAAGTATATTTTACCAGTATGAAATTAACACATTTTGAAAACAAGTTTATCGTATTTAAAAATTGCAGTTTAAAAAATGACATTTTAAAAAATATTTCTTTTTATAGCAACCTTGGAAATGTCTACAAAGAAAGAAACCAACTTCAGGAAGCTTTGGATAATTATCGACATGCTGTCAGACTGAAACCAGACTTCATTGACGGGTACATAAACTTAGCAGCAGCATTAGTAGCAGCAGGTGATATGGAACAGGCTGTCCAGGCATATATTACTGCTTTGCAGTACAACCCAGTAAGTGTCATATCTAATTAAAAAAATATTCTACAGCATGTTTCCTGTTATGGATAATCAATTAAGTATTTATTGGTGCTATTACATAATTGTTTAAATTTTAAAACAAAAAATGTCCTAATATTTCTTGTTTGGTCCAGGATTATGTAGTTTAGCGGATTTTATTTTTTTTTAATGGAAAACCAAGCAAGCTACGTTAAAATATAAAAAGATGTATTTTCAGGTGTTTAATCTAAAATAAATATAAAAATTGCAAAAAAGTCAGTGGCGTACATTTTTTGTCAATAATATTAGCCAAGATGCGTCACTCTGCCGCCACTAGTCTCACTAATTAAAATTGGTTTAGGGCTACATTACCTTCTTATTTCAACAAATACCACAGGCAGATTTTATCAGAATCGAATAAGGCATATTTAAGATAGTATTAAAAACCCGATTTTCTATTTACTATTTATTTATTCATTTATTGGTAATAATTACACTACATAAGTGTTTTTACACGTCAATTTACATTAATTACCTGTATCTTAGAAATAAAGCATTTCTGGACCTACATTTAGGTTTTTCATAGAATTGGCCGAGGAATGTGGCTCAAGAATACGCCCCTAAATTTTCTTACCGCAATTAGAAAACACCCTGTATAAACATGGGTCTTTACATTTTGTGTTCTCAAGATACAGGGTGTGAAACTTTTTGAAAAACTTAAAAATGTCAGAAACACTTTTTAGTAAAAAACATATAAAAAAAACATTTTTTAGTTTATATGTTTTCTGGGAGATTATGTTTAAACAAAATAATATTTGGCTTTTCTCCAGAATAAAAAGTTTATTAAACATTTAAGAAAATTAAAACTTTTATGTACCTACCATAAAGAACTATTCCGTTCTTACACAATGTAATAAAAGTTATTATTACTTTAAAAGAAATAAATTAATGAAATATTTAATTAAAAATTACTTAAGTAATCTTAACTTTTATTATATTATGCAAGGACAGAACAGTTCTTCATAGTATTTTAAAGTTTTAATTTTCTTAAAATGTTTGAATAAACTTTTTTATTCTGGAGAAAAGCCAAATTATTATTTTGTTTAAATATAGATAAAAAACAATATTGTAATAAGGCATTTGTTGTTGTTGTGTTACATAATTGTTAATTAAACATTTTAAGATTGAATTTTTAAAAGAATAAAAATTGACTCTAATTTTTCTTGGAAGGTCCAGGAATAAGCAAGCTACTTAAAAATATTAAGACATAAAAAAGTTGAATTTTTAGATGTTTCATCTGGAAAAAATATTAAAGTTGAAAGAAAAGTCAGTGGCTTAGATGTTTTTGTCAATAATATTAGCCAACATGCGTTCTACGCCACTGATCTCAATTATCAAAATTAGTTTAGAGCTAAATTAACTTCCTGTTTTAACAAATACCACAGCCAAATTCGGAAATTGGATAAAGCATATTTAAGATACTATTAAAACCAGATTTTCTTTTAAAGTTTGACACCCTGTATCTTAGAAACAAAGCATTTCTGAACCTGGGTTTTTTATAAAACTGGCTATGGAATAGGCTCTTAAACTTTCTTACTGCAATTTGAAAACACCCTGTATAAAAAACTAGACGTATTGAGCAATGGGTAAAATAATTTTATAAATACTAATTTAAAATTTTTGATATTATATTTGTTTAAACAATACTCTGCATATAAAAATGGTTACACTAGTATTTTTTTTTAATAAAACACATTTTAACATAAACATAATGTTTCTCTTCTTTTTTTTTTGTAGCATTTTTTTAATTTGACAAATGGGGTTGGTTTCTGCAGAATGTTTGAATTAATTTTTGTTGTCAAATTCGAAATATTAGTAAACTCAATTGTATTAAAAATTCAACATAAATTTCAAACCGTAAAACAGTTTTACAGTTTATTGCAACAGCTTCTAAAGCTTCTGTTTGATAAATTAGCCACTAATTTCTTTGGCACAATCCTCTTACAGTCCTTCTGCAGAGCCCCCACACTTTACATTTTTCTTTGTCCTTTAGAGGATGCCGTAGCACGTTAAATTAGCTAAAACGCGTTTCGCTGCCGTTTTTTAATATTTGTTTTGAGAAAAAGTTGTACATAGAAAAGTTTCTTAAAATAATCCAAAGACTATCGGAAAGTTAACTGATTTTTGGTAATGGTAATAATTAACACATTAAATTTCCCAAAATTACAAAACCGTAAAAATAACCAACTTTCCGATAATCTTTGGATCATTTTAAGAAACTTTTCAATATACAACTTTTTTCTCAAACAAATATTTAAAAACGGCAGGTAATCGCGTTTTAGCTCATTTAACGTGCTACGGCTTAAAAACATGTATTATTGAAAGTGCTGCCTGCAGATGTTTTCCTTTCCCTTCAAATATGTAAAAGGTTATCTAGGGGTTTAGCTAAAGGTTAATTAAATAACCCCATTAATTTTCATGAAAATGAATAAACATTTGAAATAAAAGGATCTGAATATCTTAAACATATGATTTTCTTTGGTTGTGAAAATTTGCTATTTTTAATACAAATAATAATAATTCCTTTATTGTTATAAAACAATTAATGCTACACATTGTCAAAAAATTATACACCAGTAATTCTAAACGTCTAATAGGTGGTGACACCAGGCTATTAACCTTTAAAGTACCTCTGGTATGACCTTCATAGGTGTCTGTGTGTGTAAAAGCAAGTATCAAAAAATGTTCCATGAAAATTTTCCATTTAAAAAGGTTTTTGTAGAAAGGAAGTACAAATGTTTGGGAAATGTTTATTTAAATTTGTAATTAGTACAGTTACATAACTTTTAATTTTTATCTCTGATCTAATCTGAAATCTAGTAATATTTGCAGAATATAAAACAGAATGATCAAATTTAAGAATTTGTCAAAATTGCTATGCTAAATTAACTGTAGACAGACAAAACACACTCAGAAAATTTTTAAAAAATACATTTTGTAGAGAATGAGCTTGTTTACTGTAGGATTGTGTCTTTAGAATGACAAAAATTGCAGCAGTTAGTAATAAAAATTACTTATTTATGAAGAAAAAAGCAACTTTTTGCATATTTTTATTTATTTCTTATTATTTTATTACTTATTCCTTATTTATTTATTACCAGGGAAACCTATAAAAACGGAAATATCAAAAAGAATGTTAAAAATGCTTCTACAACTATAATAGAAAATTTCAAAAAACCTTAAATACTCTTTAAATATACACATTTCACACTAAGTCTTTCTAGTAGGTAGGTATTTTTTAAATTACCAATACATTCTACCACTTAAAGTGGACTTTCAGCATTTTTCCTTTAACCCATGGGTATTCCCTATTTTCAATTCATTGTAACACCTATTTTTCAGCATTTTTTGTTCACGTGATTATCACATAATAAAATATATTATAATAGGGGAGCCCACGATGCTAAATGGGGATTTACTCGAGCGTCATAGAGACCTATTGGGTTGTAAAGCTTAGATAATAAGAAGAAAAAAATGTTATATAATGTATACCTTTTCATCAGTGGGGGAAGTGGCTATACACTTTTAAATATGTCAAAAAATATTATTATTATTTCGGCTTGTCGAAAATCGGTCGGGTCGTATCCAGGGCCGTATTTTCCATTAGGCTGACTAGGCTACAGCCTAGGGCGCCATGAAAAAATACGCGCCAGACAGGGGAGTAATAGGCGCTAGACAGGGGAGTTTTTAAACAAGTTTAGGTTAGAAAAAATTTTGATGGAAAATAGGCGCTCCGGGAATTTTAGCCTAGGGCGCCTCAAACAGTTAATACGGCCCTGATCGTATCGTATTATATATTTTTAGGTATCCCTAAATTATTTTCTTTAAAATTAAAAAATAGCTCTGTTTCCTTTACGTCACTCTCAAATTGTCAGATTAGTGGAATATATACTGTTTAGCATGTAATAAACCCGCCCTATGTTAATCTGACGCGCTCGACAATTTCTGATGGATAATTTTTATGATCGGCCCTGTATACAAAGCTCATATTTGGTGGAGGTACTTAACCGGGTACAAGTACGCGCTGTAGTAAATCCCGAAATCCCTCTTGAGCTCCCCTACCATTATGTGTCTAATGGCATCAACGACAATGGAATAATGTAATATTTTGCACTGATTATTTTATGCAAAAACTGTACATTAACTTTTATTCTGACCTTACAATTAAAGATGAATTATTGCATTTGATTATCCCCCATTCCCAATAACTAAATTTTTGTAGTTTTTCTTTAATTTTAAAATAAAAACCGGCTATGTATACTGAAATTTGGAATTTGGTTGTTATTTTGCAATGTATATGACCTTCATAAGTGTTATTATATTTTAATCACACTAGGCATTTTAAAAATATTCCGCCGAAATTTTCCATTCTAAATATTATGTAAATCATTTCATAGGAAGGAACTACTTGTGAAATGCCTATTTATATTTTGTAATCAACATCATTATTTCATTACATTTTTATTTATATGGATTTTAAAACTTAATATAAATTATGCAGAATGTGACAAAATGATTAAAATAAAACATATTTATTTTTCAGTAGAAAATGGTAGTACTATAATAATACTATGGCAACCATAACTTATAATTTATTATATATGATGTGTAAATATTTTTTTTCAAGAAATATGTCTATTAAAAAAAACGCATCAAAATTCGTTGCGTTGTTTTAAAGATCTAGGCATGCATAGGGACAGAGAACGGAAGGCGACTTTGTTTTATACTATGTATTGATTACTGAATGATTTTTTGAGTCCCATTTGAATTATACAGGGTGTCCCGATAATCTATAATGATTTACAACTTTATTTTTTTATTTGTAAATGGGCGCTTAATATATTTTTGTATACAGGTGTTTCACAACTTGGCCGACAAACTTTATATGAGAAAACTTCCTATAAAAATTTGTCCTAAACGTCTTAGTTTAGAACTACAGGGTGTTAAATTTTATAAGAACTCTTATACCAATTGAGATAGTTTTATAATAACTTTGGGTGCTCCTTTTATGCACCAAAACACATTTTTTGGCTTACAAGAAAAAAATTTATTATTACCAGTGTCGTCCATGAGGGATTTAAGGTAAATATTTTTTAATTAAAATGGTACGCCACTGCATTTTTTGAAATAAAAATAATTTGTAAAATTGTTTGGAAAAATTTGATCTCTTGACTTTTTTTATTTGATGCACGGTTTTCGCGTAAATAAATAAAAATAATTTCTCGGCACGATCATTTTGTATAGATAATATCAAATTCTACAGTAAAAAATTACCTTCGATATTTTATTCTTTAATTAGATAGGGATTTGACCATGTCAAATATGGTCTTATTTATTTATGTGAAAACCATGCATCAAATAAAAAAAGTTAAGAGATCAAATTTGTTCCAAACTTAATGGAAATTTTAAAAAGTATTTTTATTTTAGAAAAATGCTTTGTACCTTTTTTTCTTAATAAATATTTCCCCTCATGGACGACGCCAAAAAATGTGTTTTGGTGCATAGAAGGCGTCCCCAAAATTTTTTAAAAATATCTCAATGGGTATAAAAGTTATAAGAAAAACAATGATTTTTAAAATTATTAATAGTCTGTAGTTCAAAACTAAGACCTTTAGGACACATTTTTTCATAAAGTTTTTTCATATTTTTTAGTGTAGATTAGCCCCTAAATTTTATCGGCTAAGTTGTGAAACACCCTGTATTTGGATTTCTCAAAAATTTCTAAATGTGATAGGGATGTTAAAAAATATATAAAAATAATAAATTCCCAAAATGTCGATAAATAAAAGGTCAGTATTCTGCCAAAGGCTATTGTTTATTTATTGATTATAATAAAATCCCTAAGATCATATAATTGTTTTACATAACAGCAATAAACGCTCGATTTTGTCAAAATATTCTGTGTTTTGTTGTTGTACTTTGTGACTTTATGGCTACCTTTTTCTTTACCTTAATTTAAATAGCATATCGCGGGCGACCTGGCAATACCTCCCAACTGATTTTAAACATTTTTCGCAGGAGGAACAAAACACTGTTTTATCTAGTACTGAATCAATAATTGTCTTATTTTTTGGGTCTGTGTTTAAAGTACATGACCTATGCAATTTACTAAAATAGGAATTTTTAGTATAAGGTGGATTTTTACGCCTCAAACTAATCTGTAAAAATGTAAAATTTTTGGAGAAAATACAATAAGAGTATTGCTAAGTCACCAGCTATATTTGCCCTAAAATAAAACTATTTTGTTGTTATTTAAAGTGAATATACAAAATCCCTTTTAGGATAAATTAATTTAAGGGGGTAAGCTATAAATGTTGTTGTCAGTTTTGTATGTTTTATAACTTAATAATGAATAAAAATTGAGTAATTTTTTTTTCTAGGATCTCTATTGCGTTCGTAGCGATCTGGGTAATCTTCTTAAAGCTTTAGGTCGCTTAGATGAAGCCAAGGTAAGTGTCAAACTTACACAGTACACATTTTGGTGATTTTACTTCAGCTATGTCATTTTTAACGTTTAGTATATCTTGATGCTTGTTAAAAATGTATTTGATATAGTATTTCCTATTTTTCCTCGCAAAACTAGTGTTTCTTTGGCGTAATTTTTATTGTTTGGCGTAAAATTTTTAAAGCGTTTTTTGACCATTTTGTATAGCAGATTGTGTATAAATTTTAGTAAATGAATTAAACTTTTATTAGAACATTTTTTGTTGAATGATATTTTGTAGGTTAGACAATCTGCTGTATAAGTTGGTCATTGTTCTTATATTGGCGTAATTCAAAGGCGTTATGTAAGTTTTTGGCGTATTTTTATTTTGATAGTAGTATATCAGATCATTCTTTTTAGATCTACATGGTATTCTTTTTTTATTTTACTTTTCAAAGTTATAGCTCCATTTTAAGATCAGGCTAGAATAGAATGGTTTGATTTTGGGCACAGTAATTAAACACTATGTATTTTATTACCTATTTAGTCTTTTTATTTTCCCTTTTTAAAATTGGTAATGTGTGGTTTTTTGCTGTGCCATTTTTTTATTTCAGGGCGCATTGGCGTAGTTTAAAGTTGAGAAGTAATATATCAAATACTGTTTTTAACATGACATTGAATATATTATGGGGAACAGAACCAATGTTTTCAAAAATCAGTTTAAATCTTGGTTTAAATGCTTATATTGTATGTTGACTTTTATGTTTTTTATGAAAAGGAATTCTTGGGGCATATACTCAAATAGCTTTCCACCCACACTAACTCATAAGTTATCTAATCATATCTATAATTTTGGATAGCTCCTAATAAGCAAAAAAAAATGTCTTTAGAATAAGCTTAAGGAACAGTTGTTTTATAATTTCTTTTTATGTATATTTCAAAAACTCTTTAATAAAATGGTCTGTTTCCTATTTATTAAATTAAAATAGAAAAATTGGTGAGCAAACTGAAGGATGGTCATTTTAAATCTTTCCATCTATTATTATTTTAATAAAAAAAATAAATGGATATTAAAGATAATTGGTTTTTAATATTAAGGTGTTGGTGATAGGTATAGTGGGAAAATTTGTACTATAATTTTAAATACTACATTTATTTGGCAAAATCCTCACATTGAAAGCACAGAACTAACAAAAAAAATTCTTTATAGATACTCTACGCTGACGAGCCAAAAATTTGCTGTCTTTGAAATTGTGATTTTCTTTTTTGTACTGTTTTTTGTTAACAATAAATAATAAATTAAAAGGTATTATTTTAATTCTATGATTTAATCTGATAAAGCAACAAAATAAAAATATATAAAAAGATGAAATATAATCAAAAACATTTCTTTTGCATTATCGACTGCTTAGAGGCGACGAGATATAAAGTCAATCAAATTAAAGACCACATTCGGATTAATGTCATTCAAATCCTGCAGTAACAACTTTCTCAGCTCCTGGGCAGATTTTGGGCCTGAAGTACATATGTCTCTCTATAAAATGGTCCCAACTCATCCCAGACATGTGTTAACCAATAATAACAGGAAACAAGAGTGACAGATGACATATCTTTAAAAACAAATTACTACATTGCCTTTTAAAGCAATGATTTTTACCTTCGGGGATCAAGGAAAGATTCACGCTAAATTGACGGCATCTTTCTTCTGGATCTAAGCGCTGTGAGCGAAGATTCCTATAAGCTGATGGTATCCTGTTTGGTGGTGAATACGAGGTATTTCTCAAATGGCGGGAAATAGATGGGCGTGCCATGGGAACTGTCAGTAGTGAAAGTGAAGGTTATACGTAACACCAGTAGCAGGTCTTGGTTTGACAGCCGACAATTTATGCATTGCATCGATTGTAGAATTATTTTTGTTTTCTTTTGGAATTTCTGGGAGCTACAAGTTCGATTATCCAGATTTTCCGCCGACGAAGCCCTGGAAAGCCTAGTCCGGAAGGGGGAGAGTGGTGGATTGGACCTGAAGGGACCAAAACCAAGAAAAAAATAGAGAGAGAGAGAGAGAAAAACAATGATTTACAGTTTTACAAACATAGGCTCAGTAAATCACAATTTCAAAGGTACCTATTTTTTTGAGGATCCGGGTATTTTTATTTGTTTTTTTTTGGTGGGGAAGTTAGTGAATAAAATACTCTTGGGAACTAGTTTTTGTCGCATTAGGCTGGTATAATTTTTTAGTATAAACGTAGTGAAAATGCAGTATGTACTTAAAATTAATGAATGCAAAAAATGTAGTGTTTCAATGTTTAATTATGCCAAGATAGTCTTGCCTTTCTCACTTGTATTTAAGTCATTAATCATTTATTGTTATCTTTGAGAAAATCTTAATGAGTTTTTATAAAAAAGCATATTACTGGAAATTAATATTATGCGTTAAGGAATCTAGCTAGTAAGTAAAGTATTTGTAGGGTTTGGTATAAAATTTTGGGTTGAGTAAGATTAACACTCTTAGATTTATAACCACAATACATTTGTTACATTAACCAAAATAAAAAAATGTATACCTTTGTCTTATTGTATATTAAAGGGTATCTATACTTTATACCACATAAAATAGTGTAATTTTTATTTTTGTGTACAAACCAAGAATATTATCGGCTTAAGACTCTGCAATCGTTTGTACATTTTTAGGAAAAGAGTGTAAGAAGTAGATGATCCTGTATTTGAAAGTATAAACTAACCTTTACAAGTGTTAAATTTTGCTTTATTAGCTTGCCTACGATTATAGGAGGAGAGTGCAAGGGCGTGTGCTTTGTCAAACTTTCTGGAAAATAAAGTATTTACATTTTGTTAGTTCTGTGGTTCATACCAATTGTTTAAAATTTTTGATTTGATGCTTGCAATATTTTTTAAAAATATACAATGTGGGTTCCCAATTGCGGTAAAAAGAATTGAAGGTCATATTTCTGAGCTAATTCTATAAAAAAAGTTTATAATATAAACATAGGCCCTGAAATACATCGTTTCCAAGATACAGGATGATGTTTTTTTTTAAATCGGTTTTTTTATTAATATTCCTTATTCCATTTGGATAAAATTTGGCAGTGTTATTAACAGCAGTAAGGGACTGATTTAGAACTAACTTAATTAATTTTATTAAGTCCAGTTTCGCCTCGAGTGGAACATGGACAAGTATTTCTGACAAAATAATGTACACCACTGATTTTTGCGCAGTTTATATATTTTCTTTAAATTAAGCAAATTAAAATAAAACTTTTTTATTTTTATCATTTATCAAAAAGTAAAATCCGCAAAATTTGGGAATTGGTAATTCTGTAACAATAATAACAAATATCTTATTAAATACCGTTTGTTTCTACTCTAATAAATTTTACTAAAATATGTGTTATCGAAATTTTAATTTTTTTGAAAAGTTTAACACTTTTAAGAACAAAAAATTTGCGAACTTATGTTTATTTGAACTATTTTTCATAAAATTATCCCATGAATATGCCTTTATTATTTTTTTAGCTCAATAAGAAAACACCCTAGTTTATTAAATCCTATTACTTTCGTGTAGTGATTAATTTACTATTTCCAAATAAATGTTTAACCTTAACTTAAAATGAGAATAAACAGTACATATTGTATATAAACCTGCATCAGTTTTTTTAATTTTTTTATTATTATTACTAATCTTTATTGTTTTATCTAAATATTACTAAAGAAAGTCCTTTGAAAGAGTTTCACCAAATTTTTGATGCAATATATTCCACTTACGACTTATTTACTAGAGTTTTGACCTAATAATAAGAGTCTGTGATATTTCCAGGTAAAATGATGGATTAATAAATAATTTTTTTGGTGACAACTGCAGTTCAAGGTCTTTTTGTGCCTGTAGTTAGTAAGCCCAGCGTTTTGACAGTTTAATAAACTCATATTTCGTTTGGTTGTGCTGTTAAATAACAGGTTATACCATATCGACCACTATCCACTGCGATTCTTCAACGTTGGCGTTGATTTCATTAAGGCCCTGTGTATGCAGAGCAGGTAAAGTAAACATTGCCAGTGTGCGAAAGAGACAAACCATTGATTGTATCTCTCTCTGTTAACGCCTTAGTTTCTACCTCACCCTACGGCGACCTCTGCGTAAGTTTGATGATGTTTTATTTTTTTTGGCCGTTTTATTTCCATTTTTTTGCGCTATAGCGTAAGTTCTGAGATATCGCGTAAGCGTAATTTTTTTGAGGAGGTATTGCACTGATACATACGTTAGCTCTTGCAACGGTTGAATCGCAGTTAGAAATCATTTGATTCAAAAGGAAGCTAAAACAAGACTTTTATTACCTTAAAAAGCACTACATCTACACATTTGTTAATGGTGGCTAAAAATAGTGAATAGGAACAGCTTCTTGAATACGTTAAATGAGTTTTAAATGGGATAAACTGTTGCAATAGCTACAAATTTATTTTGGTAGCCTGGATTTCTTAACTTAATAAAGCTGTTATTTAAATGCTAATTTATTTTTAAGTTTTAAAGTTCGTACAAAAACGGGTTTTATTATTAGAACTAGAACGATATTGGTGTTAATCAAATGGAATCAAATTCTCATAAAAGTTAGAAAAAGCAGGACCCTTGAGTCTAGAATAAAAATCGAGAGAATAAAAACATTTTATTTTATATCTAAGGATAAAAATTTCGTCTTTTTTCTGATGGCGGAGTAGGCAAGGCATTAATGGTGGTCCGACTTACCTCTCTCCCTCCAAACTAGTTGAATAGGCATGATGACAATTTTTAACTGTCTTGCTGTTCTGTAATGTTCAGAAGTATGTGCTATTTCCAAAAAAATATTATCCTTGCAAAAAATAATGATTTTTAGGAAAAAATACGATTTTAATTTATACATACAATAATATTATTTTATCATGGTGTCGTTGTTTATGTAGACGTGACGTCACCATGGGTGTATTTATATTAGGGCTGGCAAAAACCGGAAAAAAACAAAACCGGTTTCGGTTAAAACCGGTTAACCGAATATTTAAAAACCGTTATTAAAAACCGGTATTAAAAAACGGTTTTCAAAACCGAACACCAAAATCGGTTTTTAAAACCGAAACCGTAAACTTTCTTTAAAACTGAACACCGAAAACGGTTCTCAAAACCGAAAAAGGCTTTTCTAAACCCCAGTTAACAGAAAATCGGAAAGTAGTTATTCTCTATTAATCGTTTTTGCGTTGATTACGGATTTGCCCATGAGCTGTGGTGTTAAGTGATCATTATTCATCCTAGAATATTGTTCAAAAGAAATTGGTTAAATATAAATAAGAATAAAAATATAACATCCTTGTTAATAAAATGCAAGATTCTAAAAGGTGATGTAAAAATTTCATACATACATACATAATTTATTTTTTCATCTTTATTTAAAATTGGTATTCTATTTTCGGTGTTTTTTCTTGGTTTATTGGTTAACAAAAAACTGAAAAGGAAAAGTGGTGATTTTTAAATTTTTTATTTAGTGTATTAATGTAGTAAGTTGTAGTTTTTAGTACATATTTGTTATATACGTCGTTCCACTAAGCAAGCTCGATTAGTCATCCTATCCGGAATGTTTTTTTGTCTAATTTTGACCTGCTAGTGTTCAACACACTGCAAGTAGCGAGCTGGCACGACGTATATTATAAGAAAAATTGTATTAAATCTGTCAACATGGGATTTCTGGATGACCGCAAATATAGTGCTGCCGACGTGCTATTGACATTACCGATTTTAATCGCAAGAATCCCGATATATTAAAGTTTTGAATAATAATACCAATTCTTACTAGAAACATTTTCTTCTAAAATGCGCCGTTTTCTGGTTATAAGCTGTCTAAGGTTAAATGAACCACCCTGTATAAACTGTCAACCAATATCCAATTCTACAAAATGAACGGTTTTTCTTTTTTAGATATAAACCCCAATCAACCAAAAACATATTAATTGATATTCGAAGAACCGCTTTTCGATTTTGGTCCGATTATTCAAAAACCGGTATTCGAAAACCGGATATCCAAAAACCGGTATTTTAAAACCGCTTTTTTAAAACCGGTTAACCGATAATCGAGAACCGGTTTTTCAAAACCGGTTAACCGGTATTCGAATACCGGTTTTCGGATTTGGCCAAAACCGCGGTTAACCGAAAACCGGTTAACCGAAAAACCGGTTTCGGTTGCCACCCCTAATTTATATAACAAAAGCTGTGAGCAAGCAAAGCCGCAACACAAACTCTTATAGGTGTATGATCTAAAGGTACCTCAAATGGCAATCTTGAATTTGTGATATTGAACGCACTAGTATTATTGATCTATTTTTTTTTTTTTGAAATTGTTAGGGACAAATTCCGAATAAGAATAGAACAGTGTAGCCCACCTAAGAAGTTGTCCTTAAGATATTTGAAGGCAGTTCACAGACTCTATTGTTGTCTTAAAATAGTTCTCTTATTTTTATTTTTATGTAAAATAAAAATGGCACATACAATTATTTGTATACGAGTAACTTTTTAATAGTATACGCTTTTGTTCACACTTTAAATAAGTAATTTTTTTCAGTGCCTTCTAGAATTTATTTTAATGTAAATAATGTAACGAAAAAGTTAAGTTCATGTATCCATAAATTTAAAATGAAAATCAATTTGCGGATAAATTTAATGACAAAAAAAAATGCAACATATGCAAAAAGTATGCATTTTTGTAACTTTTTAATTGTGGTATTAAATTAATTCCTCATTATTATTTTTTTTTATAGTATTAAAATTTTAATTGTTAAACAGAAATCCAAACTACCATTTTTTCTTTAGCGCAAGCGTCATTTTTTTAACGCAGTTTGGCGATGTTTTTTAAAAATAATATCGAAAATTGTACGAACGCAACCCACGGACCCAGGCGCAATGCGAAGACATCAGATATCGCAATTTCCCCGACTAATCGGGACGTTTTTTCTTTTTTATTTTCATTTGGTCCGACCTATTAAGGCTTGCTACTTGAAGGCCATAGAAACGAGGCCCGATTTCGCGGTTGCCTGGAGCAACCTAGGTTGTGTGTTCAACGCCCAGAGCGAGATATGGCTGGCAATTCACCATTTCGAAAAAGCGGTGGCGCTAGATCCGAATTTCCTGGATGCTTACATCAATCTGGGCAACGTGTTGAAGGAGGCAAGGATTTTTGATAGGTAAGTGTTTTTTTTCTTGTCTTGGTGGTTGATAAAAGTGGCGGCTCGTGACATTTTTCAGTGGGGGAGGGGCACAAGCAACAAAAGAAATATTAATAAAATCTATAGTAAAAAACTGCACCGCATTTATTTACCGTTGTGGATCAATTTCCAAATTATCACATAATATAACATCACATAACTCAATACACTTAACTATACTTGTTACAATTAAACGTATAATCATAATCAACAATAAATATTGCTAAAACTGTACCAGACACTTGACCTTCGTCTTCTGCCTGAAGACACGTAAAATTGTGCCCATTCCCTTATACTATTTTCTCGTGAAGAAAACGAATGTCACGTCAGCAAAATACATAAGACAAAGCGGGCAGAATTTTCGCGTTTCGCGAAACTTTTGATATTTAGGCAGATCGTTCGGCAGCGAGGAGTAATTTAGAAGTAAGTTTTGAGCAGAGTGTTTACAAGTGTTTTAATGGGATGTGAGAGTGTTTCGAAGTGTTTTGATGGGAGTAAAAATCTAAAATTAAATTATATTTACCAAAATCGTTGTTTTTTTGTTGTTTTGAAGCGTGGACACGTTCCCTTGTGCCCTTAAGTACCGGCCCGGCCGCCACTAGTCGATAATAAACCAAAGAGAATAGAAAAGGAGAGAGAATCAATCTCTAATAATCCGAATAGTGGCACAATTTGTATAGTTAAGACCAACCTGAAAGTGAAAGCCAAGTACACAAAAATGATAAAGTAAACAAACCTTTACAAAAGCACATAGCCTTTGACAGAGCCTGATTACATATTTTTTAGATAAATAAATAAAAGTATTGCGAAAACACGTATCACGTACTTAAAAACATCCTCTTATTTCGTCTCTGGCGTACCATAAAACCTGCAACAAGTGGCGTAGTCGTCGGGAAGAATATTTTTGCTGCAATAAATCATTGTTCACAAAAGGGTTTATTTGCTGTATCATTTTTGTGTACTTGGAGGCATCGCTTTCAGAATAAAATAAATATGGATCTAACTATACCACCCGTTTTAGGATTTCACGTCATGCGCACAAAGAAAATTCGCAAAATTCGTGCAATGCGCATGAGACGTCCGTGCTGTGTTCAGTTAACTAGTTAAAGTTTTTAAAATATTGACTTGATAATATTAAACCACAAACAAAATTATTACATTAGTTGTGCGTAATGGGTACTTTTTATTTAAAAAATTAAATAAAAAGCTATAATTCCTAGTAAACTTGGGTTTTTAAACAAAAATTAAACTTAAAACTTAAAGGAGTGAATTTACTTAAAAATGTTAAGAACCAAATATCCTTTAAAAAGATATATTGGATTTATTTAAATATTGATATTTGTAGTAGTAACAAAACTCCAACAAAATAGTTTAATGGCCGATTACATGAAAACCAAGGTTAGTTTATATTTATAAGGTTGCGACATATCCTCAACTTTTAGGCGGTTCGAGGTCGGGGACGCAAGGAAGGGCACTTCTCGGAGAAAAGTTGGCAAAACTGGGTAAAAATCAAAGCTAAAGATCAATCCAGTGGCGTCTAGAATTCGCGCATTTCATTTTGCATTGTTTTGGAAGTGATATTTGTTGAAAGATGTAATTCTAAATGGTTTTTATTTAAAGTAAAAGAATTAACAACCTAATAATAATTAAAAACTGTTGTGTAAACGGTTGTTCTACTAATACAATAAACTGTATATCTCCGGCACTGAACAACATGTCCAAAAAATGGGAGATGTGACGTCATAACACGTAAAAGCAATATGGCCGAATGTCGTGACCTTATATATACCGACTTTGCATGAAAACTGCTTATTTAACGACAATTTACGAAGATACTTTTTTTTTGTAGGGAATTTAATGTTCTTTAAGAATGTGTGTTGCTAAAGTTACTGAGATCAATAATTTGCCAGTTTTGCATAAAAAAAATATTGTGGTAAAAAAACTGATTAGTCGCGAAAATAGACCTCTTAATATTAACATTATGGGTTCTGATTTGTGCGATATTTATTTTTTGTCATCTTGGACAATATTTACGATATATTAAAAAAGAGAAAAGGTTGCGTAATTAATAACAAGTGCATAAAGTGATACTTTATTTTACGAATGGGAAGTTTGACAGCACGAGCCGTTAGGCGAGTACGGCAATCCCATGAGTAAAAAAAGACACTTTATGCATGTTTTACATACTATATTTTGTCCACGACCGTATAAAAATTTCTCAAAATACGACTTTATACTTGTTTTATTTATCTAAACTTATTAATTTTAATTTTTGCAGCACAACCATTATATTGCAACAAAAAAATCATACTCTCCTTATTTTTTAAGAGACAATTATCCTCTTCATAACTATGCATTTATTATTTAATTTTAGAAAATTGTATGTACTTACTTTTTGTAGAAATAATATTAAAATAGTATAAATTCCTTTTCAATTCCTTAGTCATCCAAATTCATTATTACTATTAATTTTAAATAATTTCTATTAAATTTATTCGCAAATTGTCAAATTTTAAAACTAGTGACACATGAACTAAAAGAAATAATGACGAAATCAAATGTAACTTGACCCTTTGGTTCAGCTGATGTCGCCTTTACTGTTACATTGCATAAATTGATAATTAAGTTTATTGTAGTGGGCATTGAAACAAAACACTAATTCAAAGTGTGAAAAAAAACTTTAAAGTGTTAAAAAAGTTACTTTTTTAACAGTTTATGTAGTGCACTAGAATGGAGTATTTTAACTTCATGTTAACGATTAAAAAACAGCATTTTTTTTAACGGTCGTGGAAAAAGTATTTAAAAGATGCCTATTTTTGTATAGATAGTCTGGGTTTTTATTTCAAAATAAAAAAATTCATAAGTAGGAATAGAAAGTTCCGATAAGAATGGGGAGGAATGACGTATTTTATGTTTGTTGGCTAAAAGTTGAAATTCCACCCTTCTCTCTGGGCCATACGAAATATTTCGCAGAAAAGTTTTGGACGAATTTAAATGTTTGCGAGTTTGTATGTTGTTTTTCTCTTTTCGGATCTGGTAAACAACTCAATTTAACTATATCAGAAAGTTAAAGGGAAATGTATGTAAATGGGTTAATCGTAATGCTAGTATAAAAACTAGATAATATAATGTGGCTAGTTCCAAAGTGTACAATTTCCAAGAGGACCTCCATTAATCACGTGATGTTTTTTTACCAATTTTTTTAACCTCTCCCCTCCTCCCCTAGTGATACTTGTGTGGTTTTAAACAAACCCCCCAACCCCTCTTACATGTATTTTTTGGTACAAAATATATTATTAACACGCTTTTATTAGCTTGGGTTGTAACTATCTATCTATGTAACGGAATCTTTGAGCCTAATTTTTACCAACTTCCAGCGATTCAATTTCTTTGAAACTTTGCACACGTATCAAGGACCGATGACAATGCAGTAATTTAAAAACAGTATCCCGTTATCCTGATTAGGACCGCCAGAATAAATAAGTGTCCTAATACTACTCTTGACAAAATGGCGAAGGAATTTTTAGTGAATAAACTGGAGCATTTATTTTTAAAAACTAATTGATATATCGAACTAAAAATGAAAAATAAATAATAGTTTAAAAAAAACTAAAAAAACACGCTTTTATATGCAACCGAACTAAAAATTAGAAAATAATTTTTCATTACAAAGAGTTTGTCACTTCAGAGTAAAAAGCATGGGGTGCATTTTACTATTTTTTCATAACTTTTCCCTCATAGATATTGGCAAATAGAATAATTATAACATTTAATATATTAAGCACCCACGCTTTTATTCTGAAGTGACAAACTCTTTGTAATGAAAAATTATTTTCTAATTTTTAGTTCGGTTGCATATAAAAGCGTGTTTTTTAGTTTTTTTAAACTATTATTTATTTTTATATGAAGCAAGTTACAAGTGCCTGGCCCATTTGGACAAAATTTGAAAAACACTCTGTATCTTTAAATCGAATCAAGTTAGCAATGATTTAATTTCTCCACTAAATTTGTTTTAAAAATCGAGAAATTAAGATTATGCAATCAGATTAGTTCTATCTCTTTTAGTTTTCGCTATACTCTGCAAGGTCAACAAAAATACTCCACCCTGTACTCATCTATTTTAATATTTCTAAAAGTTTGTTGGCCCCACCAGAAAAATAGATCCACTCAGAATGGTTTAAGCTCCAGTTTTTTATCGGCATTTTTAATATTCTGACAAAGTTTTAACATTTTCGTGTATTTTACGTATTAAAGAGATTTTTAATCATTTTTTTTTCATGTCAGAACAATTCTAAATTTAAAAATTGTAAATGGACCGTGCGATATTGCTGTGTTAAAATACAAAGATCGGCTTTAACATATTTTGGAAGTTGTCCAGCGGAAAACGCGAAATGTTCTTTGATTCGGTTAATTAAGAGTAAATAAAGTAATATTTAATGGCGTTGAGATCCGTGACACAACCTTGAGCGAAAATAGCTATGATGGAAATCATTATTTTCATTTACTTACTAAAGTTATTTCCGTAAGAGAATTGATGTTCGGTGCCAGTGAAACTAATCAATAAAATGTGTGTAGTTGGTTTTGGGTAAATTAGACATTGTGAATAGTTATTTATTATAAAAGAAAAATGCTCTAGATTGTAGCTCGAGGTTGTGTTGTTTCCCGACGCGAAGCGATGGGAGACTAAAAACCGAAAGCTTAAATCTAAAATTTTTCCGTATATAATACACTATTTTTTTGTGACAAGAAAACGACGACTAAAGGTACGCGACATAACGACGGGGTCGGACGGAGGGTACGGATCAGAAAAAATAGTTTCAGTAAAATTAAATGACTCACACGCACCTGTAAGTCATGAGTGAATCTCAAAAGTCGGCGCTTTTTCACCGGGAGTGGAAGCCCCTGGTTTAAAACCCCCAGGTAGGAATCGGCCAAAATACTTGAAACGGTTTCGGCCGGATTTAAATTCAAGGTGCTAAATTCTCGCGGGATAACCTCTGCACATATGTGCGCTGCTTTATTTAATTTCACTGATACCTTTTTGTCCGATTCGTACCGTCTTTCCGATGCCGTTATATGTGCGCGTACCTTTAATGAGCGAATTAATGATGTGAAATTTAAATTTTATAACGAATAGGCTGTGTTTGTAAAATGACAATAAGACCTGTTGTTGTGCACTATAGGATGTTCTAGAAAATGATGGACAAAATTAGATATCTCAAGAAGTATAAGTCCTAGATGATTGATTTTTGCACCAAAATCTAGCTGATACATTTTTTTATATACAGGGTGTTACAGAATGTTGTAAAAAAATTAGGGCAGATTCTTATATTAAAAATATGAAAAAAGCTTATATAAATATGGATCCGCAAATTCCTCGTTCTCAAGATACAGGGTGTTAACCTTCTAAAGATTTGTTTTAATATCTATATAATATATTTTACCCAAGTTTGATTAAATTTGGCAAAAGTATTTATGAAATTAAAGGGGTAATTTATCACTAACTTAATTACGTTTTCAAGTCCAGTGGCGTCAGTAGCAACTGATGGAATATTTCTAATAAAAAATGGTTCGCTACTGACTGTGTAAAGGCGTGTAAACTTTTACATCAAAATGTAGCTGATACAATGCTTTTCTTAGATTAAGACAAATAAAAATACAACCTTTTTGTCTCTTAATTTTTTTCGTATGTTGTTTAGTTTATGAAAAAAAATCCACTTAATTGCCTATTTTTAAACCACAAAGCAAGGCATTGCGAAAGCAAAATATTAATAATGTTTTGCAGAAATTATGAGGAAAATAGCAAGTTTATTTTTCATTAACCTTAACCAAATACAATACGACGGCATTCTAACCTATGGAAAAAAGGACTAATAAAAATTAGTTCTTAATAATAAATTAATTAAACTAAATCAATTTCTTAAAATAAAGGAATAGGAGTTTTAGTAAAAATTTTTAGACTGAATTAAAACCCTATTTAAATATTAATATTTATTATTGTTGTTACATAATTGCTAATAAAAAATAATAATACCTAATTTTTAAAGAAAAAGTTGCCGCAATCCTTCTTTTATGGACAAAAAATATGCACCTAGGTGAATTTTACGTTATTTCTCTAAAACTTGAATAACACACAAATCAAAACGAAGAGACATAAAAGCTGTATTTTCATTTGCTTAACCTAAAAAAAAGCTACAAAATTTTACACGTATTTACACATTAAATGGCGTACCAGTTTTTTTGTTAGAAATATTCCTTCAGTTGCTGCTCAAGACGCCACTGAATTTGGAAACGTTATTAAGTTAGTGATAAATTACCCCATTAATCCCATAAATAATATTGCCAAATTAAATTAAAATTGGGTAAAATATATTTAAGATATTAAAAAAATCTTTTACAAGTTTAACACCCTGTATCTTGAGAGCGAGGAATTAGCGGACCCATGTTTATGTCAACTTTTTTCATATTTTTAATAGAAGAATCTGCCCTAATTTTTTTCAACATTTTGTAACACCCTGTATATAAAAGAAATTGATAACCAATGAGTTTCCCCTAATTGGGGGAATAAAAGTCGTCGAAACAAGAATCTATAAATGTTTTAAAGTTTTTAAAGCCAACTTTCGATTTGATTATATTTGTAATATTTTGTACCTGTTTTGATGCTTGCAGAGCAATATAGGACTTTTTTTTGGAAATGTCAGACTATAATTAGACATATACAGTGCCCGTTAGGACGTTTTTTTAAAGACTATTTTTCTGGCGTAGATAATTGTATCAGCTACATTTTGATGCAAAAATCAGTAATCTACGACTCGTACTTCTTGAGATATCTAATTTTGTCCAAAAGTGCGGTGCTATTGAAAAATTTAAAATACTTAATTATTAAATATCTGTCAATTTAATTGTTTGATTTGATAAATTTGAATTAAAAATTTGGAAATGAATGTAATGTAAATATTATGAAGTTAAAATATGTCTAATTGTACCTCTCATATAAAGTAAATGTAAGTTTTGTATAATAAAATATTCTTTAGTTAAATATATCCCTTTACTTGCGTGTATAAAATAGTCCTCAGTTTTCTCCCGGGAAAAAAAGTAATTTAATAAAAAGTCACATTTTAGTTCCTCTCAGCAAAGATATGTATAATGTTTTTGCTTTTCTCGTCACGAAAAAAATATGTATTTTTAAACAATTATATCGTTTGAAAACTGTTATGTAAATGAGAAAATCATAATATTCTTAAAATGTAATATTAGCAAGGTTTTTGAATAGGTGCTTTTTCTGGCAACGAAAACTGTTATTCACGCAGTTTGTTTTATACGTTCAATACAGAAAGAAACCCTTGGGTGTCAAATCAGGAATGTAAGGGGAATAAACCAAACTATTGACTTTTTTAGTGCTTAAATAAATATTTGTTTGTCTAATGGGCCATATGAATAAAAGAAGCAAATGATTTTCATAAGGTATAGAAGGATTTACTTCAAAGATATGAATAAAGTCGAGCATTTGCTTACAAGTGCGAGTATGTACGTATAGAAAAGTGATACTGTTATTCAATAGCATCACATTTCTATAAGTAAAGGAATGTTCGACCTTATTTATACGTTTAAAGTAAATCCTCCTATACCTTATTAATCAATAATTAATAAGCAAAAGCATGTACTTTTTTTATTCATATGGCCCAATGTGTAACAACTGGTATTCTCCCGATAAATAATTGAAAAGCTCTAGGGCAAATAGAGAATCTTGATTTTTTAACATAACTGCTAAAAGACCATTAATTATTCGTGTCTATAATTCGCACGCAGCCATACAACACGATACTGTTGTAACAGTTCAAATAACCCTTAATTTGCCCTAAACTAACAAAAAATCGTAATTACCCATAACTAATACTGACTACTTTTTCATTATGCTTTTAATAAAATTAGTTTGCGTGATCTCAAATAAAACAAATAAAAGCGTGACGTAACATGAAAAATACGGTTTTATCAGGCAATTATTCATGGGTAAGTTTATACCAGTTTTCTTAGTTGTTGTTAGATTTTGTTGTTGGTACTCTTATATTTTAACTTAATCTAAGTTAGACATCTTATTTATGACTGTAGTATTGAGAAAAGTCATTAACTTACAAAGGACTGGTATAACGAATTTAAGCGTGGTCGCATTTCGCTAACTGATGAAAATTGCTAAGGTTGCGTTCAGAATCAGTTTTGTGTCAGAACACATTGGTTTCTAATCATTTTTAATTGTTTAAATGATAACATGATGAATATTAATTTAAAAAATGTAAAAAGTCGTTTTTGGTTTAAAAAAAAGTCAAAAAATTAAATAAAATTTTATTTGATGCAAAAAAACAATTTATCTGAACTATTCTACTAGAAATTTTTCAATAAATATTTTTCAGCATAGGTTGCTGCGTATTTAATGAAAAATAGTCCCTGGGCCAGTAATAAAATTTACTTCATGATAATAACACTTTTAAAACCTTTTAGGGGGTTTCTTCTGACGAGTCTACCACGAATATTCATACCGCCATATATGGAAGCGGCGCTTTAGACCAGCCTTCAATGTCAAATGTTTCGGGTGTCGGACTGGGAAAGCGCGTCACTTTTTTATCGGACAAGTTTACTACAATGTTTTACATGCAATTTTTAAACATACGTAGGGTGTTCGAAAAGTTTTGAGATATACGTATATTTATTTGATTTTTACAAAATAATTTTTACCACATTGATTATACTTTTCCATTCTAACAAACCAGTCACTGAAAATAGCTTTCCACTTTTCCTTGGAAATTTCAGCGCATATTTTATCCCAGGCCTCCAGTAGCGCGTCTTCAGTTTTAAACTTTTGTCCTTTCAGTTGGCTCTTGACAAAGGAAACAACCTAAAGTCACACGGCGCTAAGTCGGGGCTATAAGGCGGATGTTCCAAAAGTCTCAAGCCTGCATCTGTCAAAAATTGACTGGTAAGTTCAGCTCGATGAGGTGGGGCATTGTCATGATGAAGGGACCAGCTAGCGAGTTGCGAGTTTGGGCGAATCACTATTAACTTTTCTATAAGTTTTGAAAGGCATAGTGTAGTTTACCAGAGAGCATTTACGGTCTTCTGTTCTCGGAGCACAACACGTTCAATTATTCCTCTTGAACCAAAGAAAACAACTATCATAATTTTTTCACAAATCTTCATTTGCGAACTTCGGTCGGAGTTTATTCACCTTCGAGAACCCATATCTTATTCTGTTGTTTAGTTGGGACGTCGTAATAATAAAGATAAATTTCATCTCCCGTGACGATCGACACTATGTCTTTAGATTTACCCTCCTAGAATTTGGACATAATTTTTTACACCAATTCACTGTTTGTGTCTGCTGCTCGGGGGTTAACTTGTGTGGAACCCAAAGAGTACAAATTTTTCTAAAACCCAAGTGCTCATGTATGTTCGTGTGTAATGTTGCTAAACTAATGTTCAATGTCTCTTCTAACTGTCGATAGGTAATTCGTCGGTTTGTTTTCTATAGCTTTTGGACGGCAGATATGTTTTCTGGGGTAACTACTTCACACGGTCGACCTGAGCGTGAGGCGTCTTCAAGCGAAAATGAGCCCCGCTGAAATTGTTTATATCCATCTGTATATGGTCGCACGAAATGGACAGTCATCACCAAGTATAGGCTTTATTTCTTCTAAACACTGTTCTTGAGATAACCCACGTGAAACAGTTGTATTTCAAAATGGCAAGGCACTTGATAGTCGTCCACGACACCATTGCGCTAAAATCGCTGGACACGAACTGGCGCAAAACTGATAGTTTACTAATAACTATGTAGGACTACGACATGTCATGACATGTACAAACAAAAAACATCAATGTTAATTTCCAGCACCATTTAGTTACAAAGTATCTCAAAACTTACTGAACAGCCTACGTACCATAAAGCCCATTGACATGTTTTGGGTATCGGATTGGTCGGGTTTCGTAACTGTAACCCTTACGATTTTCAGAAACAATGTTTAAAAATTGCATGTAAAACATTGTGGTAAACTTTGTCCGATAAAAAAGTGACGCTTGCCACTCCGACACCCGAAACATTTGACATTGACAGGCTGGGTTAAAGCGAAGCTTCCATATATAGCAGTATGAATATTCGTGGTAGACTCGTCAAATGGAACCCCCATAAAAGGTTTTAAAAGTAGTGTTATTATCATGAAGTCCATTTCATTACTGGCTCATGTACTAAAACTTCGTCAATAACATTCAGTAAACGATAAAAGTGTAAAATAAAATAAGTTTCTTAAGTATTATGTTACAAAACTGATTTTGGCAAAACGAAAGTTTGTTTTTATTTATTTTGTCTTGCTTTATCTGATCTGACCCTTAACAACAGAAAATGGCAACAAAAGGGCAATAGAAGGAAAACGAACTCTATCTTTACTTTCTGTCGTCTGAAATTGTGGCATAATATTGCACGTTTTCGTCGATTGTTGAGACGAAATTGATTTAGAAAGAAAAATATGATTTATTTTGAGCTTCGAATTAGGATAAGGGGAAAAAGCTTTCATTTTTTTAAATGTCAAACTGATCTAAACATAAACAATTTCCCAAACCTTTGGAAAAACAAGCTAATTTTTGGTGCCCCTAAAGGTTTCGAAATTATTTTTTTACTACAAACTGTAGCCTTGTTTACACCGCAGGGATCAATTATGTCCGTGAACTAAATCAAGGACCTATTTTTATGTACCAAAGTATTTCCACCAGCTTAATTAGTGGATCAAGATAATTTAGGTTTATATTTAATATTTGGATCAAAATTAGGTAACAAATTTTAAAACTTATTATGTTTACATAAAAAAGTACTCGTGACGTATACAGAGTGTCCCAAAAAGTTACTGCTCTGAGGTTAGTTTTTTGTTTTTTGGGCACTCAGTATACATCAAAATATTATTAGGACATGCCTATTTGAAAACCCTACAACTTTTATATAAGATTTTTTGTCATATCTTGTTAAATAATAGAAATATTTGACCTTCTCGGACCATTAGGCCACCCAAAATGTTTGTCTGCCAATGGGTTGAAATTATTGCAACTGTCTGGCGACTAAGGAAAAATCTTCAAATAGGTACCCAAGAAACCTATCTAAAATTCAGCTTTTACAAAATGACGAATATTAAGTTTCAGCTGCATTTACCTTTGGTACCTGGTACCTGCCACTTATGAGTCAAACTTCATAGTATACCAACGCTTCTACTAGTCCCAGAGCTAGTAAACCCTTCGAGTTACGCTAGACCTGTAAGGCTGTGAAATTTGTATAGTGATTATTCATAGCATGCTAAGTTTTAAAATCATTACCTGGCAGGCATCAGCTGTGCACATTATCACCCTGTATATTTTTGAAAATGTAAAAAAAATAAAAAAAAGTTGGAGCTGTAGATTTAAAAAAAAAAAAATTGACTAGGCGTTTTTACAATTTTTATATTTTTAGTTCGGATGTTTGGTTAAATAGGATAAAGATTTCTGATGTTTTAGATTTTATGTAGCATATCCGGTTTCACCGGAAGTGCTCCCAACTTTGCTATTTTAAATGGAACACCCTATATATTTTTCTAAAAATCAATTCTATAGGCAATTCAAGAAAATACATGTACCACATGTTATACCTATCTTAATTAGTTTTTGAGAAAATGGCGTTCGAAAATGTCATGTTAACCGCCATTATTATCGATTTGTTAAAAAACAAATGATGACCAAAAAGGGCTAATGCGATTTTTACATATATTTAATATACCTTATATCCTTTCACCGTAAAAATACAATTTCCGGTTTTACCGGATAGTGCCACAGAAATTGACGTTCGGCAATAAAAGAACTTTATTAATTCAAATGAAAACACTACAAGCTTTAAATTTAAACTTAAAACCTATTTATTAACCATTTTTGTTAAGTATATCCTATCTCTAAACCTAATAGTTTTTAATATATTTTATTTTTTTCACATTATTTTGTGTTTCTTGGAATTTTGATTTAATTTTCGGTGATTTTGTGGATTATTGACAATAAAAACATTTAATCATTAAACATTTACGCGTTTTTGTGCTTGGTTGTTTCCAATAATGACATGTTTCCAACTGTTTCAAATAAAAGTCACTAAATACTATCGCGTACATAAGCTACATCGACTTAAAATATACATAATAGCATAAAGTAACATACCTACAGGAAAGAGAAACCATGGCATGCTAAAATTTTCGTACCGCTTTTGGGACAGGCTTGTCATTTTCAAGGATTTACACTTTAAATGCGTCGGTTGAAGCCTCGCCTCGTGTAACATCAGCAGTCGGGAGACACGTAAGCTTACTGAAATGACTAACTGGCGGTATTTCAACGAGAAACGAATAAAATTATATTGGGAGTTTTCGCATGACCTGTCCTTAAATCGGCTATTCCATGATAACTCCTATAATTTCCTTACTCTATGATAATAGTTACCGCCATATTAAGGCTAAATGGGAGGTAATTAAAATCGCAGGATTTTATTGCAGTTATATTTTCTAAGGGGCGGGCAACCAGAAGCAAATATATTTTGACTAACATTGCAACCAATTTAGTTTCCAACTAAAGTAGTAAGTTATCTTTATAGTCCTATCCAGGGTTTTTAATGAATCCTCAATAAAAGTTTTATTTCTTTGCAGCTGCCTATTTGGGCAAGTCCACAATTTTGTTTTATAACTAATATACTTAAGTAATTCATTACTAAAAACAATGTATGCTTTACTTGAATTATTGAAAGTTTAGATTTGCACAGTTAATCTAATATTTTTACTAAATTATTAAATAAAAAGCCCTTTCTTATACACGTCGTGATAGCTCGATTGGTTCAATTGACTTTTAATGTGTTGAACACTAGCAGGTAGCGATTAGACAAATAACTAAGTTATTTAAAATCCGTTGACTGCTTAAATGTAGTAAATAAAAATATTTAATTTTATTTGTTTTGCTCTGTTTGTGGAGGAATATATCGAGATAAATCTTAATACAGAGTAATGCACTTAAGACAAAAACGTTTTTGAATTATAAGTGGCTACACATTAAAAATACAACGTAACAGAGCTGAAATAAATTGGGAAAACCAAAAGACTATTTTACGGGCTACTTTTGACCTCGTACTATGGATATAAACCTAAACTTGGGTTAGATTAGATTAGATTAGGTGGTGAATTGTATATCCTCTATCACTGCAACCTGCTCAGGTTTATTGTGTGTCCTCCGTCCATAGGTTAGAGCACGCTGTCCAAGCCGATCTTTTTAATCAGACTCCACAAGCTTGAAACCGGCTCCTTGGTAAATCTTGCCGCTTTGGGTTTTTCTTCACTTAGCTTTGCAAACCGCAGACGACAAAGGGCTTCACAGAAGCACCATACATGTTCTGCGGTTTCTTCCTCCTCCTGGCAGAACCTGCATAGGTTTCCTTCTACCAGGCCTATGATTTCCAGGTGTTTATTTAGTCTGCAATGACCTGTTAATTGACCCACTATTATTCTTACTGCCTTCCGGTTGTAATTCAGAAGGTCTTTCGTAAATTCCGGCGAGTAAGCCTTGATGAATACTTTCGCTTGACGCTGTCCTGGTGTTCTTCTCCACCAGTCTTGGGATTTCCTCATAATCCATGATCTAATAGATGACCTTACTTGGCATGACGGAATACCGCAGTAGGGCTCGGGACCTACCATCGTCCTGCCAGCCCCCTCCTTTGCCAATTTATCAGCTTCCTCATTGCCTTCGTGGCCTCGTGTCCTGGTACCCAGGCAATGGTTAGCTTGTTGGACGCACCTACCTCTTCCAGAGCAACTACACAGTCCCGCACCAGCTTAGAGCTGATTTTGCATGACCTGATCGCCCTGATGGCTGCCTGGCTGTCCGAGTAAATTACTATGGTTTTTCCACATAATTCCTTCCGATAATTTCCCTAGCACATTGTTCTATGGCTACAATTTCAGCCTGGAACACAGTAGGGTGTTGTCCGAGACCCAAGTTTATTTTGGTCCCTTGGTTTGTCCCCATATATGCCTGCTCCAACTACTTGGTCTGTTTGGGCGTCTGTGTACCAGATTAGGTCGGCTTTAATGGGAGGTCCTGCCACCCAGTCCTTTCTGTCCGGTATCATTGTATGAAAACCTTTGTTTAGCCAACTTGGGTTACCTCGCTTTAGACGGTCTCCTTTTTCAGGCATTGGCAAAAATTTCCCATAAAGGTTTTGAAGTGGCACGACGCGACGTGTATGTATAATTTATCTCAGAAACATTGTTAACACAAAATAAGAAATCCACCGAGTAAGGGTATCTATTATGGGCAAAAAAATACAAGTGCTGTATACTTGTGTTTTGTATGTAGAGACTGGAATATATGCATTTGCATATTTTAGGCATTTTCATGGGTAATAACATATTTTCAGTAAAAATGATATGGTGCATAATCAGTAAAATGGGTACGATGCATATTATCGATACATTTTCAAGATTTTTCAAGCACAGGGGATGGCGCGGGCGTGGAGTATTCTCCCGGAACACAAAAATATACATAATCTTCAAGAAAAGCATGAGTAACCAATGGTTGTTTACCTGTAGTCCTTTTTTTTGGTCTTTTGACTTTTTGGGCTAAGAATTTTATTTTTGACCAGTTAAAAAACTTTTTTCGGTACAAAATGTTGTGAATTCAACACTGGAAATAATTAAAATTTAAAGATTTCTTCTGAAACTTATCATTTAATGTTGCACATTCTGCCACTTTTCATGCATATTTCAAGCCTTGTATGTTGCATATTATAATCCGGTGGCCACTACTATGTTTCCATGTATAACTAAAAAGGTAATTTATTTAGTGTCTTTAAAATATACATTTATACTTATTCATTTTTTAAGCTCCTTTGCTATAATTACATTAAGTTTTCATATAAGCAGTTTAAAAAATATTTTTTCCTTACGTATTGAGTTTCTTATCAGCTTAAATAACAGCTCTTCAACGTCCTTAAAAGGTTTCGTTCCGAAACCAAATCTAATTTTCCGGAAGATATTTAAGGAAAAGCGTTTTCGATATGCGTCATTTAAACACACTGAGATTTTCATCTGACCATTTATTTTCTTGCAGGAGCGAATAGAATAATTAAATGTTTTTATTTACTTTTAATCGAAAGACAAATATAATAGAACATTGGCCTATCGTAGAAAAATGGAATAATCTTATTCGGTATGCTCTCTTAAACAGTAAATAATGACTATACTTCGATCATTTATTGAAATATTTTATATAGTAAGAGGACTTCCATTAATCACGTAATTTTTTTTAACGAATTTTTAACTCCCCTCCCCTATCACGTGTATTTTTTGGTACTAAATGTATTATATATATTTTTTTAATAATATTATCATTAAATAAAAGTAAATATAATCTAATTTTATTCTACACAATTAAGAACCGTTATAAAAAATATTCAGATAGAAATTAAATTCGCAAGCTTTTCGGTTTTTAGCCGAAATCGCAAATTTGAGGAAAAAAATACAGGTGATTATTTTTACTACACCTCCGTCCCCCTTGGTAGGATAGGGCGGGGCTAGTTGAGCTATTTTGTACTTGATCGGTTATAGCTCCTCAAAAATAAGTCTTAATGGCTTATAATGCATACTGATGGATTAGCAATTTATTCCTTATTAATAGTGTCCATAATAATTTCTTTTTAATAAGTCGAATTTAGGAGCTGCATCTGTTTTAATGTAGATAGTCAAGTATGCCCAACGTACCCCATAGGTGGGGTATGTTGAGCAAGGGTATGGGGCTAGTGGAGCACTTAGAAAGTATAGTCAAATCATGGCTTGAATGTTAGATACGTTCACAATAAAAATACATTTTGACAATTTGCTTTTTATATTTATAATCTTATAGTGACAAAACAACAAGTCTCATTAATAAGACATCACCGTACCTAGCTTAGCTTAACTATTGGATTTAATATCTATGAATTCATCTTCGATTTTTAAACTTTTTAAGCAGTGTTATTTTGCTTCTCTTGTAATGCCTTCTGTATCTGTTAAAATTGCAGCTTTTCTTGGACCAGCCTTTGGGTATGGTCGAACTATTTCTAGACAAAATTTATAAGTTGGATAGGTCAGCTCGTTTTCTTTGTTGCTTGTATAAAGTTCGGGTTGCAGCCTCTTTTAAATCTTAATAGTTTTACTGTTATAAGTCCGTATCCTAAATAATAATAAAAAAAAACATTTTATACTTAAAACCGTGGGGTTAGTTGGACAATTGTATAGCTCAACTAACCCCAACCTGAAATTTTAAAGAAAAGGTGAATTTATTAAAAGACCGGTTAGAATTGTATCCAAAATCTTTATACATATTAAAACTGCAATAAATTTACTTAAGATTATCACTTCCTTGATTGAGAACGGAATACATTTAACTATCACAGATAAAATTTTCCGGCTTGCAATTATTTTACTTTTTTATCACAAAATAAACATAGCGCACGGACAATTTTCTCGATCGCCGCGTCACGACTAGTGGTCGCACAATGAGTTTTTCTTGCGCAACACCTTCTTTACGCTATTTGATGCTTTCGCGTGCGGTCGATAGTTTTTGAGATATTTTGATTGCCCAACTTACCTCTATGCTGAACTAGCCCCGCCCTACCCTAATGTTTATTAATTTTTTCCAAGCCACTTTCCGTTTAAGCCTCACGTGATTAATTCCTTTTACGCTCTAGACCCTCCTAAAAACCCATGAAACCATTCTTGAACGTTCAATAGTCTCAAAAATGTCAAAAACACAAAAGAAGACAATTGAAACACTTTTGGTGTCGTTTCGGGCGGTTCTGAACTCTAAAAGGAATATAGAGATTGTGTCGCCATACATGACCTTAAACCTTTGTCTATGTTAAACAACATTTTATTTTAAAATATCTAGTGGAAAATTATCAGTAAACTTGTAGATAAATTCGTAGCGGCCAAGTTAAATTTTAATTTTGTTAAAAAAAAAATAATAGCTTGGAACAATTAGACGCAATATGCCATTTATTCTTAATTAAAGGTTTGAAAAGGTTATTGCAAAATTAATGGCACACTTATAGGGCAAGGTTTGTGGTTATGCATGAGACTACTAAAGCTGGTGCTAATATGTTGATAAATTTAGAAAACAGATTGTTTAAAATATAAAATAGATTTTTAAAATTCTTTTGATTGCAATTCCTGAAAATTTTCATATTTTTTAAGTTAAGCCAATTTTAAAGTTGCTATTTATTTATAATTATTTTATTGGCACCTGTGATTTTAAAAAGATATTTTTAAATAGAAAAGTACTTTATTTTTTGGCAAAAATCCGCTTTTTTCTCCCATTTTGTGGCTTTTGCCCATATATTATTTTTGAACCAACGCCAATACCCTTGTTTATGTTTTCTTTTCTTCTCCACACTCCACTTCACTCCCTATTTTTATAGGAAAATTAGGACAATGATGCAGAAGAATTTAAAACAGCGGCTTTAAATATTTCGGTCTAAGCATAGGCGAAGGTTTCCAAAAGCATTTCTTATATATCTTTTGTAATACAGTGGGGATATTAAAAGTCCTCCTCCTCCTCATTTTTTTTTAAATGGGACAAGTTATTAAGATCGGGTAATATTCGGGTAAAAGGGTGTCACTTAAACAACTTTTTGGCATTAAAATTATTTTGGTCACCTGGCCTAGTGCCAAGGGGGCACTAGCAACTTTTTTCAAATAGAAAGGGGGTCGTGTAGCACTTTGTGTTAAAGGCTCTTTAATTCTCTACTCAACGCTACTTTGTTATCGAAAATCAGCCCAGCCGTTCCAGACTTAAAACCGTTTGAAATTTGGCTTAAATAGGGTAAAAATAATGCGGTTTTAAAGGAATTGGCTTGTAAGTCCGGAACGGCTGGGCCGATTTGAAAAAATAAAGTGGCGTTGGGTAGAGAATTAAATGGCCTTTAAAACGGGCCTAGAGCCTCCTTGACATTAGGAGACACTTACATGAGAAATTTTTTCATGCCAAATGTAGTTTAAGTGATGACACCCTTTTACCCAAATTTTACCCGATCTCGATATCTTGTCCTATTCAAAAGTTATGGGGAGAGCACTTTTAAAAACCGTACTGTATGTACAGGGTTTTCATTTATATTTTGCCACTCACTTTTAACTATAACCAAGGAGGATAGGAAAAAACGTCCTGTGTAAAAGTTTCATACTTTTTCTTCTATTATCTTTGGAGCATAAAAGAGAAACAAATGAACATCAAAAACTTTAAAAAAATGTAGAGGTACACTTTTTTAAATGGAACAACCTGTACAGGGTGGCTCGAATTCGACGCTCATCATTGGGATTTCGGAAACCGTAAGAGATGCAGGATCGGTTAAATGAAGGCAAAGTTGCGCAATTTGATGCTCAATAAAATGCCGTCTTGCGTTTTAAAAAATTCCGAGTTTTCAATTTTGGTTTCTATTGTTTCCTGGCTATATTTGTTAAGATAACTTAAAATGAAAAACAGGTTTTCATGGCTACTTTCTCTGCTCTATAATTTAGTGTGATTAAATATTGAATCTGACGTTTCGGCTTCTGGCGACCATCATCAACTTAATTTTTTTAAATACAGACCTGATATTTTTTCAATTTAATTAAATCCTTTCATCACCCTTAAAACACTATATATCGGCACTTTGATATTTGCCGACGTTTCGTACAGAAAATTCCATCACCAGAATATTGCATATTTATTTCACCATAATACGGCCCTGAACTACATTTTTAGGTATGTAGGTATAATGAAAATTATATCTACTATTTTTCAAATTTAAGTAGTCATATTTAGAAAACTATTAATGATGGATATATCAAATATGGAATTTTTATAAAGCTATTTGAAAGACCATTTTAATGGTGATATAATATACAGGGTGTTCCATTTAAAAAAGGTCTACCTCTTCATTTTTCTTGAGTTTTTGATGTTTATTTATATCTTTTTATATGCTCCAGAGATAATAGATAAAAAAGTATGAAACTTTTATACAGAACGTTTTTTTCTATTCTCCTTGTTAATAGTTAAAAGTGAGTGGCAAAATATAAATGACAACCCGGTACAAATTGAAGCTAAACTTCAAACGCTTGTAACTATAGAACGAATTTTCCGATTTTAAAAATAAAACTGTGATAAATAGAGGATGAAAATGACTTTAAAACAAGGTGCTATATGACCCCCTCTCCATTAAAAAAAAGTTGCTACTGCTGGCCACGTGACCGAAATCATTTTTATGCCAAAAAGTAGTTTAAGTGACACCCTTTTACTTACATTTTACCCGATCTCGATAACTTGTCCCATTTAAAAGATAAAGAGGGGGAGGAGTTTTAATATTTTTTATAATCTTCACTGTATAACTTGTATGCAATGAAAGACTTGACGAATAGAAAGGGTTCTCGTGTACACCCAGTATAATATTTAAAAAAATATAGGAAATAAAGTTTATACGGTTTCTAAACCCCTATATAAGATAGTATTGCTTTGTTTGAATTTTTTAAGGATCTGACCTATTTAATACTTGTAATTATGACAAGTTTTTATGCTTGACGTCACCTGGCGTAAACAGTCGTTATATGAGAAAAAAGTTAATGACCTCGTTTTATCCTAAAATGGAAACTTAAGTTTGAAATATATTCACTGTTTTTTGAATGAACGCCAGAACCATTTTTATTCTCTTAATTCTCCCCTTTCTCCAGTTCTCCTTGTTCTTATAGGAAAAACTAGGGCAATGATGCAAAATTATTTAAAACAGGATTTTATCCCTTTTGCAGATATTTCGGTCTCAATATCGAGGAGGGTTTTCCAATGCGTTAAGCATTACTTATGGAGTATTAGAGAATTATTTAAAGTTGCCGTATCAGGGTTGGGTATTTTTTAAGCATATTTTATTAAAAAAACTATTTGTAGTGCCCTTTACAGATTGGCTAAAAGGAGTTTGGGTCTAGGCATCAACTACGGAGTGTGTTCCTTTATATTTTCTGACTTACCCCTCCAAAGTAATGGCGCATCGATTAACCCCTTCAAACCAATTGAATTAAATGTGGGAGATCCTGAAAATAAGGCAATGTTATGCTTTATTTTCTTTTTACTTTCATATTTATAATTTAGTCCCTTTTCTATTTTCTGATGGCAGAGTAAGCGAGACCCGCGTATGCCGCTGACTTACCCCTTTAAAGTAATTTCGCTCCGATTAACCCCTTCAAACTGATTGAATTAAAAGTGGAAGATCCTGAAAATAAAGCAATGTTATGCTTAATATTCATTTTAATTTCATATTTCTAATTAAGTCCCTTATCTATTTTCTGATGACAGAGTAAGCGAGACCCGCGTATGCCGCGAACTTACCCCTTTAAAGTAATTTCGCTCCGATTAACCCCTCCAAACCAATTGAATTAAATATGGGAGATCCTGAGAATAAAGCAATGTTATGCTTTATTTCCTTTTTACTTGCATATTCCTAATTTAGTCTCTTTTCTTTACACAGAAATCCTATTCCAAGATCAACGTTAGCCAATCTGTATAATTTAAGAGATTATAAAAATCTTAGTACAGATTTAAAAACAACAGAACTAACCCAACAAAACTTAGTTATTTTGAACGATAAAAAGTAAAAGAGTTAAATAATGTAACTAATAACTTTACACCCGGTATATTAACTAATAAAACTTTTGAACGAACTTCTGCTAAACTTTAAATTAAACTTATTTAGGAGTGATGTAAGTCAAAACTTATGTAAACTGCTATTTATTGTAGGAAACACAAGTTAAGTAGAGTATTTTTAGAAAATTGAAACTGCTTATTTTAGGATTTTAAGTATTCTTTCTCTTAAAATAAACAAATTACAATAATTTTTATGGATACAAAAATAAAATATGACACTTTGGCTTAAAACACACACTTCTGTGTAATAATTTTAACACTTAGCTGTGCCTCTGGGTATTCTTCTAATTAAATGATCGATGTCTTCCCGAGGAATTGCTTACAGCGAAATGTAAACTTTATTTCTTAACTTTTGGTAAATAACGTGGTTCGTTTGGAAATTTAATAGGGCTTCTTTGTACTATGTCCTATACGTGTTTTATGGGGGACAGATCGGGAGAATGTGGAGGCCAAAAAGAATATCCACATTATGTTGCTCTAGATAAGCTATAGTTAGTCGAGCGATATGTGGTCGTGCATTATCCTGCTGAAATATGGGGTTACCAGTGGCGGCGAGTACCTGGCTTCACGGGGGCCAATGCACCCAATGAGGTGAGGTGCAGTGCACCCATATAAGAAAAAACAATTTTTATTTTTTTGTCTGGTAAAACTGAGTAACGCAAGAGAAATCGAGTAATGAAAATATTTGTGGGTGAGGACCTTTTTTTGCAAAAACTAATTGAGCAGGTTGTGGCAAGGCGTGGTGACCTTTTATTTTGCTTTTCAAAAACTTTTGACACATGGCACTCATATAAAATCTCAAATCTCGCCGCGCCTGGGCGTTACCAGTACGTTGGACCTAGGATAACACATTCTCTATGTAACGGGCACGATAGTCATGGATCCCGGGATGAAAACTAGAGGAGAGCAACTACCAACGCATATGGTTCCCCATAAAATACACCTACATTGTAAGCGACATGTGCTCAATCAAAAGGCGAAATTTTGTCTTTCTTCGCGAAGCCTTCTGACCCGTTGTCGCGCATCGTGCATCCCTAAGCAGAATCGGGATTTATCGGAAAACACTTCCGAATTCCACTCTTCAAAATACTATTTTTTTTTATTGCAATTAACTTGTATATATCACTTTTGGTTGAATTTGATGCATTATTTCTAGGCGTGGAAATTTTTATGAGTAGTATATTACGGTGTTATTGATAAGTTACCATTTTTAATTTTAAAAATATTTTAAAGAGATAGAACGTCAAAATCTCTATATATTCTTTATATATTGGCTTTGGTCCATTTTCTTTGCGAGTTGCCGATAAAGTAAAAACATGTTAGGTTAATGGGTAAATCGACCTATATTTTAGGGAGATTTATGATAAAAATAATGATTTAGAAACGTGTCTTTTCTTTAAGGATTGCAGTTATTAAATAATAAAGTTTAGTTCCAGTCTAATAACTTCCAATGTGTTAAGGGGGTTATATCCACTTAGAAGACCGGAAAAAGCACATTTTTTAAGTTTTTTTTTAAATCCCTTTTAATTTATAAATTTAAGTTTTAGTACATATATTTTGTATACTTTTAACAATATCTTGACATATTTAATTTGTCGGAAAAATTATTTTGAAAGCCTCTGTAGCCGATCTTCGGGCGCTCCTCTAAAAAAGACGTTTGCCGGTGACCACTCTGGACTGGATCATCTAAAATGAAAAAACCGAACGTATTTACTTTCAGAAATGTATAATCTTTAAATTAATGGAAGGAATAAGTAAAAATGTTTTTTGGCAAAATGGCGGTTTCTCAAACATAAAAATCGATATCGGGCCTCAAATTAAGGCCCTAAATTATTTTAAAAAAGTAAATATTTATCGTAAAAGAATAACTTTTAAATAATTGCTAAAATATGTATCTAAGAAGCTTGTGACTAAATTTGATAGCGATCGATTCAGTAGTTTTCGAGAAATAGTGGTCACCGTGTTTGAAAACTCTGTTTTGAGAAAAACGCGATTAGAGCTTTAAGAAACCTATACACTGTGTGCAAAAAAAGTTTTATAAATTCGCGTATCTTTCCGAAACTATTTGACGGATTAATTACACATTTTCAGAAAATGTACTTAAATACATGTGCTTTCGAAGTATGCTTGAAACAACATCGATTTTGTTTTAAATCACAAGTAGATATAACACCTTAATCAGCGTTGATATTACAGCTAGTAAAATAACTTGCGTTTAAAGAATAAAAAACTTATTTACTCTTTTATTTGTTGGTGTGTCTCTTAATTTTAATCGAATTTTTCTAGGCTTTGGTTCATTGCACTAGGTTGCTTAGCTCTTTCATAAAACATACGTACGCACTGTAACCAAAGCCTGTATACTAAATTGATATAAATATCTGAGCAGTTTTAAAAACAGTAGAGGAAAGTCACCAAATATGGCATAGTATTGCTAATATGCAATACCGGCATTTCTCCTAAACGGAAACTCACACACGGAATTAAAGGGGTTTGTCTCTTTTTTATGCCTATTCGCGAATAGAAGTGGTAACATGCCAGTAGAGCAAGCCCTTTCGTCGCTGTAGCAACGTTTGGTTTTATAGTTTTCTCATAACTTTTTAAGGTTTTAAAAAAATTCTACTATACTAAATTGAAGGAGAAGAACCTCTAAATAATAATATTAAGGGCTCAAATCTTTTAGATAGTCGATATTTTTGGCCCAGTCTGGTTTATAGTATTCCATATTTGGGGGACCTATTCCATATTTGGCTACCCTCATCATTTTTTAGTTTTTTTTAATCTTATTTAAAATTAATCAATGTAACTACAAATTTTTACAAATTAAAACAAAAAAAAACTGATTGTTAATAATTATTACAAAAAGTTTTTTATTTGTAATTTTATGCAAATTATGTGAAAAAAACAAAATGACATTCCATATTTAGTAACTTTCCTCTATTTTTAGATTTATTAAGAAAGTAATTCTTTAAATTTTACTACAACCCGTACCCACGCAAAACATTTTCTAGGATTTTAAAAATAATGTACAAGTAGAAATGTAAAAGACGGTTTAAATACATAATAAATGGCTCTTTCTCTGGGAACTTTGTTATTGTCATTTTACCGGAATGGACGGGAGACATAAATTAGATCGAGTGAAAAATATTCGAGCTGTCTCGAGCCTACATCATTTTCTGAAAAATTGTTTTCCTTGAAACAGAACAAGTTATAAAAGCTTGTCGGAACGTCTCGCTGCTTTTATTGTGGCGACAAAAAAGACATTAATTCGGGTTGTTTTTCGTGAATTTGTATAATGTTTACCTAGTAATTTATAAAAAAATATATACGCGCAAATTGTCAAATGTAATGCTCTTTTCAACAAAAATGCCTCTTGCAGTATCCTACAGAGAAACTCGTAGTGACCCACGGTCCAACTAGACAGGCCCGGAACTTACACTTTTTCATTTTGTTTTTCCTCCAAATCTTCAAGTATTTATTTAAGTCCTGTGTTAACAAATTTCCTCCCTTTTCTCGTAAGAAAAGTGTCTTTTCGAGGATCGTCCTTAAAAAGAGCAGTTAACAGTCATAAAAAAGATAGCTTATTGGTTTACAATAAAAGTGTTATTATCCATTTTTTCCTGTTAACAATTCCTTAAGAATCAACATTAGTTTGCAGCTAAAACCTCACCCTTTTTTGCAAATTCTTTGATTTTTCCATCAACCCCTCCATAATCTCAACGCAACGTCCGAAAGGCATCCTTTCGCGACGCTGTGCCGACGCTCTAGACGCCTTTTCAGTAAGCGTCGGTCCAATGTTCGCGACAGACGTATGGTCGGGTTGCGCCAGGTGACGTTTTCCACGCGCTCCGCCGACATGCTCACGCAGGGAACGACCACGGCCACGTTATGGAGTTGCAATGCGTGGTGGTTTACACGGTTATTACCATACCCGCACCCTTGCGGGAGGGTTTGGACGAGGTGTCTGGGTATGGTTGCGTGGGGTGGGTCAAGAGACAAATTAAAAGGTGGGTCGACAACGTTCAAACATTTTTTTTAATTCTGAGTTTTAAGAGCAACCGTTAAATATAAATGAACATATTATAGTATTCTCTGTAGGTTGGGGAATTTTCAAAGTTTAAATAAAATGCCCTATTTTTTATTATTGTAATTAATTGCTTGTATGAACTTTATTATGGCCAAATATTATCGTTTTTTTATTTTTTGTCAATTTTGAAGATTGGGTATCAAGCTTGAATACAGAAACGACCAGGTATGGTCAATTATTTTAAAAACGATCCAACCGAAATTCCAAATTAGTACAAGCAAGTTACTGGACATTTTAATTTCAGAAATTGCATTTGCGATGTTTCATAATTAAATTTTCTTATTCCCTTTCCTTGTCTTTTTTTAAAGAATCTTGAAAACGTCGGAAAAATGCTATTTATGAATTTAGAAGGCCCAGTTGCACCCCTGTAGTAATTTTGACGAATATTGGTTGGATCGTTTTTTAGATAATTAACCATACCTACAGGAGTAAAAAGACGATCCTATTAGGTCATAAGAAAGTTAATACAAGCAATTGATTAAAATAATAAAAAACAGGGCATTTCATTTAAAAATTTTAAAATTCCCTAACCTACAGAGAAAATTATAAACTTGGCAACCATGCAAATACAATTTTGGAATTCTTCATGTTCAATTACCCTTGGCACAAAATTTGGTTTATTTTTATGAAACGGTTGTTGAGATAATCCACCGTTCCGTTTTTTTTCTACTAACCCTGTATTTGAAAATTGTAGTTTTTGTAGGCCCTTTTTTGTTACCAATGATTTATTTCTTAATTTATTTTATTACATTTTTTAGACAGAGAAAAACTCAAAAATAGTGTGTAACAATTTGAGATAAATCTAAGCAAAATTTACCAAGGTACAGCGGTTTAAGTAACCACGCCTTATCCATGATTAAAAAGGTTTATTCCAAATTTTTTGGTGCTCAGAACTTTTAATGGCATTTCTCACAACTCACGGTTTCAAAGTCGGTGGCCATTAAAACTTAAAAACTACTGCACCGATCGTATTAAATATTTTACACTTTTTAATATAATTTTTAGGTAACGCTGAAGATTTTTTTCATGTTTCAATATTTTTATTTAAAAAAAAAAACAAATAAGCCGATTTTTCCTGAAAATTGGCGTTTTTACTTCAGGGTTCCCAAATTTAACAAACCCTCCTAGCGTTACCTGGAGAAAACTTTTATCTAAAGAACAAACTTAAACTTTTTGATTTCGCATGATCCAGCATCGAGATAAGATGACCACAAAATTCATCTTTTTTTCGACACATTGTGGATTGCCCACAATATTCTTCTAATGTTATATTTGGTACCTTTTTGAGCACAAATTAGGTTCTTCTTCCAACAATAATTGCAAATTTTATTATTAATACCGTGTGCTCTTCTCTAGCGTTGCTTACTGCTTGAAGCCGACGAGACATACAGTCAATTAATTAAAAGGATCACACATTCTGGTCGATGTTATTATACTTCTACAACTCCCACGGCAGTTTTTGGAGTGATCCCAATTGGGCTTAAGCCGCCTAAAAGAGGAATTCTGAAGATTGCTTCCTTTAGAGATAATCCTAGATATTTTTTAAATTTAAATCTATTTATATTTGAGATAGTAACAAATTGGGTGGCACCGAAAACATTTTATTAAATTACACACTTTTAAACCATTTAGAGATGTCTGGAAAAAAAACAACTTTCATTCAGAACCTGTCACCCTTTTATAGGTATTTCCACAGTCTACTTTTTCCATTAGCACCTTCCAATTAGGTCAGACATATTATATTGAGTAACTAAACGTGAAATTCATTTATGTAAAAACTAATCTTGTTTATGACAGAAATCCTTTTGTTATTGAATCTGTGGCATCTCAAACGATAGTGCCTTACTAAAATACGGTTGATACAGGGTAGGCCTTAACTGTATGAGTAGTTTCAATAACCAATAAAACAAACATTACAAAACTTACACATATTTTATTGATATTATTTTAAACCACAAATATTGGAAATTTTTATGACTTAAAAATTATGTTGTCCAACTGGCGCGGAATCCCTTACGTTGCTGACATTGTTGAATTCGGAGTTGCATATTTTCAAAAACTTGGCGACAAATTGATAGCGGAATTGCGTTTATTTCCCGCACAATAGAGACATTTGGCACCCCTTATTTTGCAAATCCGTTGTGGTTAACGTTATTCTGAGACTGCGCAGTAACGCAAACATGATCCGTTATCGTTATTACCCATACCGGACTCCTTTAATTACCGATGAATACCGAAGAGCTTATTGTTATCGTTATCGTTATTGTTAAACTGCGTCGTTGCCGGATTGTAAAAATTTTAATATCAATTATATAAAAGGGTAAAATTTTAATGCCGTATTAATTAAAATATCATTTATACATAGGCTCTAATTAGCGAAAATCTATAGCAGTAATAAAAATCAAATAGTGTTAAGAGATTAAAACGGACTTGCACTTTTACGGATATTCTAAATCGGTAATTAATTTTTATGTTACAATCTGGCACACTTGCTTTTTATTCTACTACCAAACCTAACCTTACTTTTTGTGTTTTGCTTATACTGTATTGTTTGCATCTACTTTAAAAAACGAAATCAACAGAAGTGTTTGCATATATTTAAATATGAATTTATATCTTATGAAGAATAAAAGTAAATACTGATTTTTCGTTAACTTTAAAATGGGTAAACCACAGGCAAAAATAAGGTTATGTGTCGAAAGCGCAGACGCAAGATATATTTCTTAAAAGAGGCTGCAAAATCTCTGTCTAAAACTGCTGCCGTAATCGTTATGTTTAATAACGATAACCATAAGGAGGCCAAAAACGTCTGTTATTTTAAGAGGTGCAAAATGTCTCTATTGTTTTGTTTAGGCTGGTCTTATGTGGTTGGATTATCTTTTAGACCCTAGACTTTAGGTAACCCCACAAAAAATAATAATTTGGAGTAAGATCCGGGCTCCGAGGGGGCCACTGATTAACACCCCTTCGTGAGATAAGTCTTCCAGAAAACATTTCTTTCAACAAATCTATGGAGACTGTAGCAGTGGGGAGTTATCAAAAATCAAGGGTCTCTGAATCCAACCACATTACACCATCTTAAACAAATCATTGTGTGGGAAATAAACAACTTGTCGCCCAAGGTTAGTTTATATTTATAAGGTTGCGACACATCTTCAACTTTTAGGCGGTTCGAGGTCGGGGACGCAAGGAAGGGCACTCCACGGAGAAAAGTTGGCAAGACTGGGTAAAATCAAAGCTGATGATCAATCCAGTGGCGTCTAGAATTTGCGCATTTTATTTTGCATTGTTTTGGAAGTGATATTTGTTAAAAGATGTGATTCCAAATGTTTTTTATTTATAGTAAAAGAATTTACAACTTAATAATAATTAAAAACTGTTGTGTAAACGGTTGTTCTACTAATACAATAAACTGTATATCTCCGGCACTGAACAACATGGCCGAAAAATGGGAGATGTGACGTCATAACACGTCAAAGCAATATGGCCGAATGTCGCGACCCTGTATAGACCGACTTTGCTTGTCGCCAAGTTTTTGAAAATATGCAACTCCGGATTCAAGAAAGTCAGCAACGTGAGGGACGTCACTTGGACAACATAATTTTTAAGTCATAAAACTCCATTATTTGTAGTTTAAAATAATATGAATAAAATATGGGTAAGTTTAGTAATGCTTGTTTTATTGGATATTGAAACTGTTTATACAGTTAAGGCACACCCTGTAGATAGTAACCTAAGTGAAAAATCGATCTTTTTATTTTCATAATTTGGATATTAGTAACATTACAAAGTACCTAAATAAAAAAGCTTTCTGTTTAAATTTTTAATACTTAAGCTCTCATACGTATTTCGTCAGATGACTTTAAACATTAAATAGGTTATTTAAAACTTTCCTGTTCAAATTGAAAACAAACGGAGCGGCAATATAGTTAATCCTTCCTTGGCATGGAATCGGAACTAAAGTAATGGGTAAGCCAAGGGTTACTGCTCTAAAGTTGTGTTTGCCTTTAATTCACACACATTTATATCCCTATAAAATAAACGTCAGCAATTGGCTCCCGAGGGCTTAGCCTCATTTATTCGCATCAACAATTTTATTTGGTATGTTTTATGATGTTTGCTGACCAAGATAATTCCTACATTATGTGTCGGGCAGTTTAATTTATATACAGTGCTTGTCTAAAGTAGGGCTGGCAAAAACCGGAAAAACCAAAACCGGTTTCAGTTAAAACCGGTTAACCGAATATTTAAAAACCGGTTTTAAAACCAAAAAACCGAAAACGGTTTTTTAAACCGATACACCAAAATCGGTTTTTAAAACCGAAAACCGAAAACGGTTCTCAAAACCGAAAAAGGATTTTCTAAACCACAGTTAACAGAAAATCGGAAAGTAATTATTCTCTAATAATCGGTTTTGCGTTGATTACGGATTTGTCCATGAGCTGTGGTGTTAAGTGATAATCATTATTCATCCTAGAATATTCTCCAAAAGAAATTAGGTAAATATAAATAAGAATAAAAATATATCATCCCTGTTAATAAAATGCAAGATTCTAAAAGGTGATGTAAAAATTCCATACATACATACATAATTTATTTTTTCCTCTTTATTTAAAATTTGTATTCTATTTTCGGTGTTTTTCTTGGTTTATTGGTTAATAAAAAAAAACAGAAAAGAAAAGTGGTGATTTTTAAATTCTAATTTAGTGTATTATTATAGTAAGTTGTGGTTTTTATTTTATAATACCATTAAATTTGCCCCTTTATTTCAAACAATTCTTACTAGAAACATTTTCTTCTAAAATGCGCCGTTTTCTGGTTATTTGCCTGTCTAAAGTTAAATAAACCACCCTGTATAATCTGTCAACCAATATCCGATTTTACAAAATGAACTGTTTTTCTTTTTTTAGATATAAACCGCAATCAACCAAAAACCTATTAATTGATATGCGAAGAACCGCTTTTCGATATTGGTCCGATTATCGAAAAACCGTTATTCGAAAACCGATTATCGGAAAAACCGGTATTTGAAAACCGCATTTTTAAAACCAGTTAACCGATATTCGAAAACTGGTTTTTCAAAACCGATTAACCGGTATTCGAAAACCGGTTTTCAAATACCGGTTAACCGGTATTCGAAACCGGTTTTCGAATACCGGTTTTGGTTTTGGCCAAAACCGCGGTTAACCGAAAACCGGTTAACCGAAAAACCGGTTTCGGTTGCCAGCTCCTAGTCTAAAGTCAGGACACCACCTCCTAACTTTTAAATTGTTTGGTATTTTTTCATGAAAATTTGAGAATTTTAGTAATACAATATAAACCAAATTTTAGGGAAGAAATGAAAGATATAAATGTCTAACTAAGAATTGGGCGCCATTTTAAAAAAATCATTTGAAAGGGGATGGTCTTGTGGCCCATCATTTTAAAGCTCCTAACGAGTACTTTATAACCCCAAAATATTAAGTCGATACTTACCTACTACAATATGGCCTGAGTACCTGATTTGGATGGCCTTATTTCTAAAACCAATGAAGTTAGATATACCTAATGAGGTATTTTTTGAAGCTCTTTAAAGCTGTTTTTAATGGTGATATTGGTGATAATGTACAGGGTAGGACAAAAGTACATTTTTTTAATGACGCACCCTGTATATTATATCACTATTAAAAATATATTTAAAAGAGCTTTAAGAAAATACTACATTAAGTATATATAACTTTATTAGTTTTAGAAATATGGCCATCTTTATAAGGTATTTAGGTAATTTTCAATGCACCGTCATTTTTAGTAGGTTAAAGTATTGACATTATATTCTGGGATTATAAAGTACTCGTCAGGAGCTATAAAATGGTGTACCACAAGACCACCCTTTCCAATTTTTATTTTATTTTTTTAAGCGGCGCTTATCTGTGTTTAACATTTATAGCTCTCATTTCTTCCCATAAATTTGGTTTATGTTGTCTAACTAAAGTCCCCAAATTTTTATGAAAAAATACTAAACAATTCAGAAGCTAGGAGGGGGGCTGACTTTTGACAAGCACAATGTAAGAAAAACAAACCATTTTATTAAAAAAATATATATATTATTTTCTAAACGTATCAGAATAATTACAATTTGTACATTTTGAAATCTCGATAGATCAAATATTAATAATTTTTTCGGTCTCTTTTGTTTTCGAATACCTTTTAAAGGGACCCATAAAACTGTCATTTTTAGTAAAATAGACAAAACAAATAAATAATAAATTTCTAAAGCCAAATTAAAATATTTATTCTTTACATAAGGTCTTCATAAGTAATAAATAAATACATACACATACACATTTATGCAGTCGGTCAGTTTTGAATGTATTTGTTCTTTGTCTAATCGCTACCTGCTAGGGTTCAACACATTGAAAGGCAATTGAACAAATTGAGTTGGCACGACGTGTACTTTTTTTAACACCTGGAATCGTCTCAAACCTTAAAAACCAAAAAAAAATCAATCTTACGCCTGAATGGGACGAGACCAGAGGCAAAAATCAATCGTCTGGGCGGTCATTAATTTGAGCATTAGACGCTCTTTCGTCTTCACAAAAATAAAAATGTTTTCGAAATTTATTAATAGATTTTTATTGTATATCTCTGTTTATTTTAAATTAGATTTATTCGCTTTATTTGTTTTCTTTAGATTATACGTTGTTTAACTACACTTTAAACTTTATGATACTGCCATAAAAAATAAACTTTATTTACGGTTAACGTTTTTGTAAACCTTGAATAATTAATTTATAAGCTTTCTGAAAATATTTGATTACATCATTTAAATTTACGATAAACTTGGCAAAACCGTAGAGTGTCGTTAACACCTGCAAATTTTAAAAATATTGGAAGTAAACGAGGAATAACCAAAATTAAAAAGCACGTCAGTAAAGACGGGCAATATTTTATCACTTGCGAATTTGAAAATGTGCCAGTTCAAAAAAATTTAACTCTACGTGTTCTAAATCACTTGTGAAGCATGTAAATGTGATCCAAAATATGAAAATAGTTATTTATGTAACAATTGCAAAAACTGATATTTTTTATGAATTTGATGCAATACCATGAGCAAAAAAGACAAATTATGCACATATTGTAACCAAACTGGGCCAAAAAAATCCACTTTTTTTTAAACATCGAAATTATTGTTTAAAGTGACAAAAAATATCGTAATGGTTTGAACCCTTAATATTAAATTGTAGATCTTCCTTTTTGTTTTATTAAATGTTTCTGTTTAAAAGGCAAAGTGTTATTCTGTAGTAGAAACTGCACCGCATTTATTGACAGTTGCTGATCCATTTCTAAATTATCTAGTTATCACATATCACATCACATAACTCTCAACATACGAACTAGTTAACTATACTTGTTAAAATTAAACGTATAATGAACGATTTATTTACACCGTATAATTATAATCAACAATTAATATTGCTACTTAAACTCTACCGGACCCGACACTACCGTTTAAACTTCGACTTCTTTCTGGAGACACGTAAATTTGTGCCCTGCACAATTCTATTTTTCACGTTAATTGAAGTAAAGAAGACGTAAGTCACGGAGCCAAATAAATAAGACAAAGTGGGCAAAATTCTAGCGTTCTCCGGCACGCAGTATACGTATCTAACTTTATACGCGCATTTAGTTCTGACGTCACGACGCAGGCAAGGAATCCAGACAATAGATTTTTATTATGGGAATTCGCGATGAAAGTTAAAATAACGCGATTTATGTGAGTTTTTTGTGTGTTTTAAAGTGTTTGTGACTAGTGTCGGCTGTTTGTGACACTGTGACTCTAAATTTTCGTGATTATATGTGTTATTCATTCACCTAACCTAACTATGTAAACAAAAGTATAGTTTTTACGAACTTCAATCGATGATATTAATGCTGAAAGGTTCCTCGTAATCCATTTTGATAAAATTAATATAAAATATCTTAAATAGTGCCACTAATGTAACAAAAATGAAAAATAAAGTATATTTTCCATAGAAACCTTTGTTTGTTTTATGGAGAGGCGAGGGGTAGAGGGGTTTGTTTTAATTCCATCCAAAGCCTTAAAAATATACCTCTAGAGTCAGCCTTTAAGGCAGTGTGAAAAAGCGCATGAGAAAGAAATATGACAAGAGTATAATCTATCGCTTTTGGTCCTGCTGACCACTATGATTATGCAGAGCTAAAGTTTATTGCTTTTAAGCATGCATTGTTTGCACAGCTAAGCGGCAAGACTGCCTCTAATAGATATGTTCTTGAGGGTAGAAAAACGTCAACGTCGTGTGACGTCACACTAAATGCGCGTATTCGTTTTGTTTATGCCCCGGCTCGGGAAGAAAGCTTTGATATTAATTTAGGCGTTGCGTTGGGGTAATTTAGAAGTAAGTTCTCAGTAAAGTATTTAAAAGTGTTTTATTGGGATTATAGAAAATATCTGACATTAAATTATTTTTAACAAAATCGTTCTTTTTTGTTTATTTGAAGGGTGGGCACGTTTCCTTGTGCCCTTTAGTACCACCCGCCACTGCATTTATTTATTATCTTGAATCCTTTGTGATTGAATCTTTGGCATTGAATAATTAGGCGTCCCCTTTTGTTTTTAGATCAAAGCAGTCCCTTTACTTTAATGTTCAAAGACATGAAACTGACATTAATTTTGGCGTAGCTTCGTTCTTGAAGCAATATCTCATTATCTCTTCTTACTACATAATTGGCAGAGTTATTTAATTATAAATTGATGAGTCTAATATCAAAGTATATTATAGAAACATGGCCCATAAAATATATATATATATATATATATATATATATATATAAATGACAGGTTCTTGAGCCTTGATATGAATACATTAATAAAAGGTAAAATTCTTTGGGCATATTGCTCATTAATGACAGTGAAAATAAATAATAACCTGCAAGAATTCGGCTACCATGGTTGGTAGCCGGCCCGACCAAGGGTGACACGTGTTTCGTCTTCGTTAAGACTTGTCATAGCCGCTTCAGGTCGTAGGCACCTTGATGATGCATCAAGGTTATATATATATATATATATATATATATATATATATATATATATATATATAGAACAGTAAAAGAAAAAAAAGGAAATAATCTAAAACGGTTAAGGTGCTCGTTCACTTGGGCTACGCGTCGCGACGAGTCAAAATTGCTCCGGACAGGTTCTTGAGCCTTGATATGAGTACATTAATAAAAGGTAAAATTCTTTGGGCATATTGCTCATTAATGACAGTGAAAATAAATAAATAAATAAATAAATAATAACCTGCAAGAATTCGGCTACCATGGTTGGTAGCCGGCCCGACCAAGACGGCGACACGTGTTTCGTCTTCGTTAAGACTTGTCATAGCCGCTTCAGGTCGTAGGCACCTTGATGATGCATCAAGGTTATATATATATATATATATATAGAACAGTAAAAGAAAAAAAAAGGAAATAATCTAAAACGGTTAAGGTGCTCGTTCACTTGGGCTACGCGTCGCGACGAGTCAAAATTGCTCCGGACAAGTTTACATGTATTTAAATGGAACCCTTCCAATATAGACGCGACGCGCCGCGCCGCTTTCCATTTAATTACATGTAAAGCAACTCGGCGAATTTTCTCTTGACGCGACGCGACACTTCATCTAAGTGGGCGAGCACCTTTAGATTTCATTCGCCGATAAATTTATTTCAAAAATGTTTGAAAAAATCTGTTAAATGTGTGGCACACTTTAAGATACAAAACTGTTTTTGAAGAGCTAATAATAATACAAATAAGAGCATTTTCGTGGCTTACTGGCTTTGTCAAATCTAGCATTTAGTCATAAAGATATGCTGCATAACAAGGTTAAAATTTATGCGACAGCTGTCTCCAGCAAATTCGGGATTAACTTTTTGGGATTTCCAACTTAAATCAATTCCCGCGTTTTCAGTCAGCCGAAAAACCTACCATAAGTGACGTAATTTAAAAAAGTTAATAAAAGATATATCATTTCTTTAGAAGCTATAATTAATACTATCCGGGTACCTATGCGCAAATATAACTTTCTTATTTTGAAATAAAAAAGTAATTAAAATAAAAATAAAGCGCAATAATAAAAAACCTAAAAATTTTAGACGTTACTTTACATTTCAGTTGGTGGTGCTTTACAAATAATTTGATGTGTAATATTAAAAGGCGAAAAAATATACACGTCGCGCCACTTTAAAACTTTCATAGGCAATATTTGCCAATGCCTGAAATGTAGACGGTCTAACGCAACAACAAAGCGAGGCAGATGCGTCATCCCATCAGAAAATGTTCATGTCAAGCATTATTTGTCTAATCTCTACCTACTAGTGTTCAAACACTGAAATTTAATTAAAAGTATCAAGCTAGCGCGAAATTTATTTATAAATGTGACTGCAGTTTCAACTCATTTCACTTTCAAACAAAGGGTAAATATCTAATGCAAACGTAAGTAAATTTATATCTAACAAAGTTAAGTACCTAAGAAATGCACTTATTTGAAATGAAGTGAAATTCTTACTGCAAATTTTAAAATGTAAATTACAGTTTGATGACATTAAAATAAAGGCGAAGACACAAATTCAGTCTGCTCATTAGGCAAATTTACATTTCTATTTTTAATACGTTTTCTCCTTGTTCGTTACGACCTGTTCTTGTTTGGGAGAAATAACATTTAGGCTCTCTTCACCCTTTTTTTTTGGTTGGATATATATACAAAAACGCATATTTATTTATTCTTATTTGGTACCATAACTAACCAGAAAACGATTGCCTTTTCTACGATCTCCATGTTAAGAGTTAAAAAAATACCACATTTGATATCTATCTCTAACTGTTTTTAAAATATGGCCACACAATTCCCAGTATATTTACAGAGGTAAGCTCACTGCTTACTGTAACCGCTGTGATATACCTAGGGATGTAAAATTACCGGTGATATTACGGTAACATTGGTAATTTATATATATAAAAAAACGGCTTTTTAAGTAATACATTTTTTTAAAACTGTAAACACATTACGAAAAACAACAAGAACGTTATTTGTTTTAACTAGTCAGAGTCAGAATGGACAATGTAATAGAGTGGATTATGGTAAATTATCCTCATCATCATTCCCAACCTTATATGAATCTTCTTTCTCTTTCGTAAAGTCTATAACGTCGAAACCGATATCTTTTTTTTCTATTTCTTTTTCAGTGGCTTCTTCTTTTTAACACGCTTTTATTAGCTTGGGTTGTATCTATCTATCTATGTAACGGAATCTTTGAGCCTAATTTTTACCAACTCCCAGCGATTCAATTTCTTTGAAACTTTGCACACGTATCAAGGACCGATGACAATGCAATAATTTAAAAACAGTATCCCGTTATCCTGATTAGGACCGCCAGGATAAATAAATTCCTTTACAGATCCTCTGTGTCCTAATAATACTCTGGACAAAATGGCGAAGGAATTTTTTAGTGAATAAACTGGAGCATTTTTTATATATTAGCTTGGATCCAAAAAACTAATTGATGTATCGAACTAAAAAATGAAAAATAAATAATAGTTTAAAAAAACTAAAAAAACACGCTTTTATATGCAACCGAACTAAAAATTAGAAAATAATTTTTCATTACAAAAGAGTTTGTCACTTCAGAGTAAAAAGCGTGGGGTGCATTTTACTATTTTTTCATAACTTTTCCCTTATAGATATTTGCAAATAGAATAATTATAACATTTAATATATTAAGCACCCCACGCTTTTTACTCTGAAGTGACAAACTCTTTGTAATGAAAAATTATTTTCTAATTTTTAGTTCGGTTGTATATAAAAGCGTGTTTTTTAAACTATTATTTATTTAAATGATCTTTTCATTTAGTAAATTATAATTATGGGCAACATAAGTTAATTTTCGGCTTAGTTTATTTCTTGTTTGTCGATGAATAAATCCAAAGGTTTTTCGGTTGTAGCTGTTGACGATGGTTTTAAAATGTTTCCAGCCAATCTTTTTATTTTAGAACTGGAGCAAATTCCTGTCCACCAAATAGAAACAGAGATAGAGTTGTAGAGATGAACTACGTTGCAATTAAATTTTAAGCTTTAGTTAAATTATCACCGTGTTGATTTGGTTAGAGTATAAAGCGGAAAAAACAACATTTTCAATTTTACCGATCTTGCGGTAATATTACGTAATATTACCAACATTACTATTAACATTACCTCGGTAATATTACCAATTACATTTCTAGATATACCTAATTTAACTTTAAAATTATTCTAAAAGTTTCTATTTCCGAAATTAGTGAATTTAGTCATTTAATGTTGTATTTTTTAAGCTCTTTTAGAGAGATTTTTAATGGGCATACAATCTAAGGGGTGTTTCATGTAAATAACACATACCTCGCATACGCATAGAATCTGCTGAATCGGAAACAAAAGTATTATCCCAACAAACTCAAAAAAACTTGGGAGGGCTCTACATTATATTCCAACACTGCCACAGATCTATAAAAATATTTAGAAAGTACTTAGTAATTAATTTTTCCTTGTTAAGACTTCCGCTTTGTTTCGTGACTACTCGTTAAATCATTACCCTATTTATAAATCCTTGTTTTCTTGGGCATTACGTGGGCTTCATCGTCCTTAATGGCTTAAATTTGATTTGTGTCTGCTTTTATTTCTTGTCGACACGTGGCAAAGCATAGCTTTTTCCTAAGTGAGCTTTGATTTTAAGTTTTTATACTGTGTGTGTGTCACATTTCTGGAAGACATTTTTCCAGCTTTATTCGTAATAAATCTTTGTCTGTCTTAAAGTAAGTTAATCTACGTTTTCGTATAACAAATAGCTAATAACCTAGAATAGGTTTAGGTATATTAAGAAATTTAGATATTTTAAGCGATAAGATTGATGAAGTTATGATTTTCGATGATGTAAAATATCAATTTGTTCCAATGAATGAAAAAACTTGGTTTAACAATGAAGAAAACAGTAATTTAAATTTTTTCATTAACTTGATTTGTAAATGTAGAGCATTAAATTCCCTTTAAGAATCTTTGTTGTTTTTTCTATATATTAATTTTCTCTTTAGTAGCAAAATTTCAAAATAAAAAAGGTAAATCCAAAAATATATTAATGTTTAAAGCTTGATTATTTGAAAACGGTTCGTCTGGCGAAAATTTTCAATAAGACGTTTTTATTTATTAATATAATTCTCTAAAGATAATGTGTGACATTTTTTTATCGGGATAGTTAGGGAGCTTTGACGCAAAAATGAAAGTACAAATAAAAAACGTAAATTCAAGAAGAGGGACTTCTAAATAATAATATTAAGGGCACAAATCTTCACGATATTTTCTTTTTGTCACCCTAAACAATATTTTTGATACATTTTCAAAAAGAAGTCGATTTTTTGGCCCAATCTAATGTACCTATGTATTTAGTTCTTAATATTTGTCCAATGAGTGAAAAAAGTAAAGCAAAGGAAAAGCTTTTAGAAACAAACCATTCAATTTCAGGAAAAATATAAGGCATCACAATCTAACAACCTAAATAAAATAAAGAATGGTTAAATGTCAGCGTTTTGGGTAATTTTATGTAAAGCCACGAAACGTAAGTTCTTGGTTATTAAGACTTAATTTGCAGACACAACAAACTCGACCTTGTTCATTTTTTGTTGTTTCAAAATTTTAAACCAAATTTATGATGACAACCATTGAAACATTTAACACAAGTTGTAGACTAAAATACGTAAAAATTCGATACCTAGTGCAACCACAGTAAGCTTAATATAAAAATAAATATCATAGTACCGTATAAATAACTCATAGTAGTTTCACAGTCCCGTAATACCTCCAATAATTGTTCACACCAAAGCGCTGCCGACATCGCCTTCGAATTTAGGGTGTGTAGCTGGCTTTGGTAACTTTACTATAAGTTATTTGTACGGTAGTCATAAAAATATCCGATGATAGCGCTTAATTTAAATTCCTCGTTAAGTGAACAAACATCATGTAAGGGGATGTGAGTATTTGATATCTATAGTGCAACAACAGCAAGCAAAATATAAAAACAAATATCATAGCACAGTATAAATAACTCATAGTAGTTTCACAGTCCCGCAATACCTGCAATAATTGTTCGCATTAAAGCGCTGCCGACATCGCCTTCGAATTTAGGGTGTGTAGCTGGCTTTGGTAACTTTACTATAAGTTATTTGTACGGTGGTCATAAAAATATCCGATAATAGCGCTTCATTTAAATTCCTCGTTAAGTGAACAAACATCATGTAAGGGATGTGAGTATTTGATATCTATAGTGCAACAACAGCAAGCAAAATATAAAAACAAATATAGCACCGTATAAATAACTCATTGTAGTTTCACAGTCCCGCAATACCTGCAATAATTGTTCACATTAAAGCGCTGCCGACATCGCCTTCGAATTTAGGGTGTGTAGCTGGCTGTAGTAACTTTACTATAAGTTATTTGTACGGTGGTCATAAAAATATCCGATAATAGCGCTTAATTTAATTTCCTCGTTAAGTGAACATCATGTAAGGGATGTGAGTATTTAATATCCATCATCTGCCATTATTACAAGTTTACTTCATCCACCTGTCAATCATCCAATTCCAACTGTTCTCCCAGTTCCTCACAAAATGCCCAATATTATTTTTAAGGTAAAACACATTAAGCGTATCCTTTCTTCTCTTAACACCAAGAAATCGTCTGGGCTTGATGGAATACCAGCAATCGTTTTAAAAAATGTGCTCCTGAACTTGCACCTATTTTAACCAGGCTCTTTCGAATTTCTTATGACACGGGTATATTTCCAGTCAGCTGGAGAGCTGCACGTGTCCAGCCTATTCCCAAGAAAGGATCTAAATCTCTTTTATCCAACTAAAGACCCATTTCACTCCTCTCAATGCTTTGTAAAGTAATGGAGAAATCCATTACCTCGCAAATTCTTAGGTACTTGGAAAAACATAAAATTTTACATGACAGGCAATACGGATTTCGTCACAAGAGATCTACAGCAGATCTTCTTTCCTACGTTTCACACAACTGGAACAAGTCTCTTGAGTTTTTAGGTGAGTCCCAGATCGTTGCTCTTGATATATCTAAAGCTTTCGACCAAGTTTGGCATGACGCACTTCTTAATAAACTTCCCTCCTACGGTCTTCCAACTAAACTCTGCTCTTGGCTCTCCAGTTATCTTTCTAATCGACGTATATCAGTCATTGTTGATGGCCACTCTTCAAGCTTTCACGAAATTAATGCTGGAGTGCCTCAGGGTTCAGTACTAACACCAACTTTGTTTCTTCTTCACATCAACGACCTTCTTTCTTCCGCAACCAATCCCATTCATAGTTATGCTGACGATAGTACCCTTCACTCCACTTTTCAGGTTCCCAAACCAATCTCTCAACCCGACTTGCAAAGCGAACGCAGGGCGATGCAGATATCTCTTTCACAGGATCTCAATTTGATATTGGATTGGGGCGCCAAAAATCTCGTTCAATTTAATGCATCCAAAACACAATCGTGTTCCTTGTCGCGGAAAAAATCATCAAACACTCATCCTTTGCTTATGAGTGGCCAGGTTTTGCAGAGCGGGGACACATTTAACCTTGTGGGCATCACATTTGAGAATAACCTTAACTGGCATAAACACGTTGTATCTATAGCCACCGCGGCTTCAAAAAAGCTTGGATTTCTTTTCCAAGCCAAAAAGTATTTTTCTCCTTCCAATTTATACACTTTGTATGTGTCCCAAATTCGACCCTCTCTGGAATATTGTTCTCATGTCTGGGGAATGGCATCCCCTACAACCCTCAGCATTCTTGATGCCATTCAAAAAAGGGCTGTTCGTCTTATTAATGATCCTTTACTTACTCAAAGACTTCCTTCTCTTGCCCATCGTCGAGCAGTGGGAGATCTATCGCTCTTCTATAGATACTTTTACGGCTTCTGCTCCGACGAATTGTCCAGTATACTCCCTCCTCTTGCAGTTCCCAACAGAGAAACTTGTGGTGCCGCGCGTATGCATCCCCATACAGTTCAATTGGACAGGCCCCGAACTTCCCATTTCGTTCGTTCTTTTATCCCTACAGTTTCTAGACTGTGGAACCAGCTGCCAGCGGAGGTCTTTCCTTCCCCCAAATCTTCAAGTTTTAAGTCCCGTGTTAACAAACTTTCTCTTACCCTGCTTAAGACACCCATGGTACGTAGTATTTAGGCTTTCAGCCTTCGTGGATTGTCCAAAGATAAAAAAAAGTTCTAATTAATGTTACTAAGTGCACGTACAGATGTCTATGCTAACTACATATTTATAATATATTCTCGCGCATCAGATGCCACATTTCTAAAATAAATTCAGGCGATACCTATATGATTTCGAAATACAACCAATCATATTAAATTTAGTTTCTTGGAAATTTGACGTCAGCGGGATAGAAAAAAAACGAGGAAAGCTGACATAAGCCGAGTTGAAAAGTTGCTGCTGTTGTTTTATTTTTAGAAGTGGTTATGAAAAATATGTTCGTAATATCACGCTTAATTTATTATTTTAACTGGTTTCCTCTGTAAATTTTTAATATTTATAACTGTTATTAATCGTAGATAACTTAACTTCTATTTTATTTTGTCTAATGTTTTAAATCCGTTAAAAATACTATAAAACAAATATTCAGACCCTACTTTAAATTCCCTTTAGACTTTTTTTTATTTATTTTCGGGACGGCCCATAAAGGCTTAATGCCAGATTATTGTGAGTATCGGGTTTTTAGATTTTTAATCCATCTTTTCCCCTGTTCCGCCAACGTTATCCCAGCTCTCCCCCTAATCAGTTGTTAAAATATTGACATTTAGTTGAGTTTTGCGATGAACTAATTAAAGTAGTATATTTTCTACTATTTTATTAAATATTACCATATCAATATCCCCGAGGACAAAAATTCCTGTATAATATTTTTAATGTGTAGGACAAAACTGTGTATTTGATGCTTTTTAATTTTTAAAATCTTGAATAGCTTCTTCACAAAAATCGGCTATGGTTTTTAAAAACTTTTTAATTCTTTATATAAATATGAAAAATCAAGGAAAAAAGGGCTTTTGTGGCTTTTGAGATAATCACGCGATAAATTGAAAATATCGTTTGTTTAGTTTTTTTATGCATATTTATTTTACAAGGAAAAAAGTTCTAGATTTTAGCTCAACGTTTTGTCTCCCTCCGCTTCGAGTCGGGACTCAACAAAACCTAGAGCTAAAATCTAAAAAAAAATCCGTGTAAAATACACTATTTCCTTGCCTTATTTTAAAGAAAAAACATAATATAAAAGTCGGAAAAGTAATAATGTAAAATAAGTTTTAAACTGGTCGACTGGTATATTTGAAACACAATTAGACCTTGCATTACTATGGAAACCCTTAAGGAAGTTCTTTAGTGTTTATCAATGTAATTTTGTAATTTAACGTATTGAAATTAAACAGTTAAATTTAAAAGCGGTCGTTTAGTAGTTATTTGGAATATTGTAAGGTAAAAATATCTGACTAAACTTCTAATATAAGGTAAATGTAAGTTCTGTATTATAAAATTGTCTAAAATTAAATATTTACCTTTACTTACGTGTATGTATGGAAAAGTACTAACTTTTTTCCCACGGGAAAAAAGTAAAAGTTACATTTTAGTACCTGTTAGCAGAGAATTACAATATCAAACTTTTTTCCCGTTACGAAAAAAGTAAATATTTTTTAAATTTGGTTCTCCCACAAATATAAAAAAGACTTGATTTTTGTGAAGAGTTTTTAAAGATTTTAAAACCCCTTCTTAATTTTCTTGTGCTATCAGTAGTTGCTGAGATATCGATGGTTACAGACGAAAAGATCCTTTTTCATTCAAAGTTCAATATCTCAGCAACAAGTGGTCGTTTCAAACTTTAAAAAAAAGCAAATTAAAGCTAAATGAACAAGTTTTCTAATTCATATATAGTAGTCAAGTTGAATAAAAATTTTCCAAGTTCTTAGACCAAAAAAGAAGCGAAAAAATTTCGAAAAAAATATTTTTGGTATTCATTAGAATTGCGCGGTACACGTTGCTTGATTTTTCTTATCGTAACATCTTAGAACTAGAAAGATTAAGCTTTAGAATGTTTTTTTTTTGAATTTCTGTACGACCATTTTTAAACGAAATATAGCTACTTGAAAAGACTCAAAAAATTTGATTTTTATTTGTATCCTTCAATGTTTTCCACATTAAATATTCAATCTCGAGAAAAAACAAATAAGTTCAGATTTTGCCAATGATACGAAATTTGCTGGTGGCAAACAATTTAATGAAATTTTATTTTATACTGAACCACATCAATTGACTTTATGTAGGAGTGACAATATTGATCTCTAGTAGGTAAATATACAACAGGGTACATGAAAGCATTGCCGTAATTAAATGTCTGTTGTAAATTGAAAACTATTAACTGGAAAAAAATATAGTTAAACTTGTTTTATCGATTTTAAACATTTTTACTAGGAAATTGAAGAAAAATACTTTAAATTAACAGAACTAAGTATTTACAAAGCGGATGTTTTTAATAAACAAAAAAAAAACAGAAAGTCTTGAGTACTGTTTATCGGATCAAGACTCGTACTTAAGTCCTTATTACTACTAATATTGTTATATTATTAAACTTAATATTTCGATTTATCATAAGGACGGGGGTGAAGTATGCTAAATTCCTGCTTAAAAAGGTACATTTTTATTTAATTTTTTGACCACACAGCTAAAATTTATTAAATTGAATGAACATTTAAAAAAAACTTTAAAAGAACATTGTGTACAATTTGTTCAATAAGTGAAAACACATAAAATTAAGTTCGTTAGAAAAGTACACTTGCACATTTGTCTACTCGACAATTATTGCTTGATTACAGCAAAAATTGCATAGTAGAAATCGAAAATTGCACTGTCATGTTTTAAATTGTTGAATTTGACAACCACATCCTAACAAAATTATTTCACTTTCTTTGAGTAAATTTTCTCCCTAAATTACACTGGTGCATCAAAATGCCAAATTCCTGCTGAAAAAGAAACATTTTTATTTAATTTTTTGACCACACAGCTAAAATTTATTTATTAAACTGAATGAACATTAAAAAAACTTTAAAAGAACATTGTGTACAATTTGTTCGATAAGTGAAAACACATAAAATTAAGTTCGTTAGAAAATTACACTTACCCATTTGTCTACTCGACAATTATCGCTTGATTACAGCAAAAATTGCATAGTAGAAATCAAAAATTGCACTGTTATGTTTTAAATTGTTGAATTTGACAACGACATCCTAACAAAATTATTTCATTTTCTTCGAGTAATTTTCTACCTAATTACACTCGTGCATCAAAATAATCAGATAATTTAGCTTTCAAGTGTATTGCCTTTTAAACTACTAGTCTCGTTTATTTTCACATTTTGGCGAAAGAGCCCTCCTTCTTCGGAGTCGGGCTCTTTCGCCAAAATATGAAAATGAACTAGTAATTTTTAGGCAATACGCTTTCAAGCAAAATTATCGATAATTTTGATGCACTTGTGTAATTACCCCCGATAATAATTGCTTTCCTGTGGTAACGCAGGGAGGTTTTTTTTAAATTTTGAGTTTTCACTTTTTGGAAGCACTTTAAAATAAAAAAATCCATTTTTGATAAAAAAATTGGCCTATTTCGTTTTATAAAAATTGTAAATTTTGACAAATTAAACAAAAGTATCCAATGTTACCTCAAAATTATGTAAAGAAATAGTGGTAAAAATTTTAAAAGGATCGGTGCACTAGTTTTCAAGTTATAATGGTCGCCGACTTTAAAAACGTTAGTTGTAGATAGAGTTCTAAAAAAGTTTTAATCACTATAAAATTTTACTTGCCCAGGGACTAAAAGGCGCTGTTCTCTTCTTTCAAAAGAGTTACACCTATGTATCTTCGTTAATTTTGTTCCGATACATCTCAGATTTCTAAACAATATTCCTTTTTTTTTCCAAGTTAAAAAAATGTTACAAAACCTTAATGTATATTTAAATATTGCTATTTTTTATTACCTAATATGGTTTCTATCCCTGCTTTCTCCCGTTCATAATACAAATTCACATAATACACAATTATCTTACATGGAGCGGGGTTCTGTATGTTTTCTACGTTAAATGAGACCCTTGGGAGATATATTGCAGCATAACTGAAGGGATAACTGGGCGTGATTTTCTTTTTGCTGCCAGCGTACCTTTGTTAGGGCCTGTTTTAGGCTTTAAATCATTCGAACTATGTTGTTTGTTATATATACGTATAAATGAATAGCTTTATCCTATACAGAATTGATTGGGGTTTAATTTTGGTTCGAATGAGCTAGTTTTTTGTCCAGAAAATTGTTATTGAGTCGACCGAGAGCAGAAAATCAAATTCATTTTGGTTTAGGGGTGCTGGTGGTCCCTTGTATACAGGCGGTTTCAATATTCAGTACATATACAGGGTTATTCAAAAATCGATCACGAAACTCTAAGGGGTGATTCTACTTGACAAAATAAGGGTAGAGCCTCATATAATTTTTTTCAATATGCCATTCGTTTTCGAGTTACAAGCCGTCAAAGTTCAATTTTTATTTTGGTTTTTTCGCCATATTGCATTTATTTTTTAACCAATCCAGTTGATATATGGCACACAAATCAAGCTTTGCAGATTCTAAAATTTGATTTGAAAAGACAAACGTACTTTTTTAAATACCGCCAGACGGCACTTTACCTAAAAATTAAAATTTATTTACATCATAACTTTTTATTTTGACAGATATCGCAAAGCTGGGGGCGCCATTTTATAGACAATAAAACTCTTTATTAAAGTCGATAAACCTCACCGTTTAGGCACTAATAGACATCAAAGTTTTCATCAATTTCAATCAAATTACCTACATACGTACGGGGTGTCCAGTAACTCAACCGACAAACTTTACGGGGCGATTCTACAACAGAAAATAAGACAAAAACTTCATATAAACATATGTCCTAAACGTCTTAGTTTTTAAACTACGGTGTGTTAAATATTAAAAAAAACTTTTTTTGATAGACACGTCAAGGAACCCCCTAAAAATGTTTTAAAAGTGGTATTATCATGAAGTGAATTTTATGACTGGTCCAGGGACTAAAAGGCACTGTTCTCTTCATTCAAAAGAGTAAAACCAATGTATCTTCGTTAATTTTTCTCTGATTTGTCTCATATTTCAACATAATATGCTTGAAATGTTCTCCATTTATAAAAATTGCCAGAAAAAAAAGTTTAAAAACCACCCATCCCCTTAATTTACAAAATAGGTACACCTAAAATTTTGGCCGTCTATGTTTAGCCCCTCTACTCACCAATCCCCACTTCCTGAAATTAAGTTTTCATTTTTTTGCCACAATTTAAAATAATTAATATTTTTACGCAACTTACGATGGCTGTAGCTTGTAGGGGGTACATTTTAGGTCACGTGATTATGGAAAAAGTTTTATTTTGATTTAAAAATTACACGCTTACAATATTTATATTGAATTTTAAAAGACCCTGTGTTTTATTTTAAATTTGTGCTTATTATCATGAGTATGTTTTTTAAAGGAACATAAAAAGTCACCATCTTCAAATTAAATCCTATAAGAACAAAATTCAAATTTATTGCTTTGGCTGTTTAGCCGAAATGAAGAAACTAAAACCAATTTCGTATTTTCCGAATTTTCTCGTTGAAAGTTACTTTATTTTCCCTATGACTTACCCTAATTTAACGTGGTTATGAATAATATCTGTCGCTAAGTCTGAACCAATCAATACCATACTTATACTCTTGTTTTCCTTTAGCCGTTTGGTAAACACATTATTTACTTTTCTGAATTGATTTTCTTTATGTTATTAGGAAGGAATTTTCCGTTTTAATACCATTAAGTAAATACTTATTATTTTAATAAAATGATGAAGTTTAAAAATAACAAAATCTAACTTCCTTTAATTTTTTTGTTTTTAAAGCCTTTAGGTAAATTAATTCTAGTCAATACAAAAGAAAAATACGAAATATTTGATAGAACAATAGAGAAAGACACAACACAAACAACGTTTATGCAAAGATAATACGAATGCGTATATTTGCTCCATAGACCAATTAGTTCTTCTGTGTCTAATCAACTTTGTTTTGCAGTGCTATTTTTTACCGAGCGATCTTAGTGAATTTTCATAAATGCCTTCTGCTAACCACTGTGTGCTACGGAGAAACAATGCATTTGGTCGGCCGTCGAGATTTTGATAACATAGGTTTTTCTTTTTTACTTTCTAAAGCGCTTTTTAGGAAAAATTTGTTACAACATTAGGTAAAGTCTGCCTTATCATACGTAGGTCATATCGAGATCATAGATTATACAGGATGATCAAAAAATAATTTAAATTTTTTAGAAAGTCAAATTGCAATATCTCTCTTATTTTAAATGGAACACCCTGTATTTTTTTACACCACATGATGACAAACCAAATGGTCTTTCAAATGGTGTATAGGTTGCCTATACCTATCTTTTTATACTTTTTAAGTAAATTCCGTTTTAACATATTTTTATTCCAAATGTCTATTTAAATGTAAGTAGTCTGTGATATAGCTATGCCTATTGTACTAAGCCGTTATTGCAAAATGTAAATTTGTTGGAAAAAGGCACAAAATTAAAAGATTTTGTATTATCTGCCACTATTTTTAAAATTCACAGAAAAAAAATATTAGTTGCTTATAATGCTACTTCCAATAACACTTATTTCAGCTGAATGTGGTAATGATAAAACTTGTGTTTTTAAACAATCCTAATAACGCCTGTTCTAATAACTCGTTTCTTCCATTATCCATAATCACTGTGTCACATTTTTTAAAGCAACTATTAAGGTTATTAGATGATTTCTCCTGGAATATTTTTCAGGATTAACTCTAGACTAAAGTAAACCATTTTTTTCATATCCTACCAGTATCATATCATCTTTTTGTTGTAGAAGAAGGGTTTTTATTTAAAATCATTGAAATTTCTTTTAAACTGACTAAAACACTAGTTATTAATAAATGATCGTTGTTATTTTCTTAAGAAAAATATTAATGGCTGCTATGTCACAAAAAATTGCAAAATAATTAATTCAAGACATTGTATTCATTACTGGTTAGTTTTATTAGGGTATATCAGGTATGCAACGATTTGACAATGTTTTAATAACTTTTAATTGACTTAATAAAAAATAACGAAATTTAGTGTGCGAACTTATATTATCAATGTCTTAAATATAGTCTAATACAATTTTGTTGTAAAATCAATAGGAAGCCAATATTTAAAGGTATCAAAATTTACAATGGGATTTCCTACGGCCAGTCTGGCGTTGCACCACCCGGTATATATTTTTTTAATGAAACAAAATTTATTTGAACCGAAATAACATAAAATTGCAACGCTTTTCAGTAATTTTTTGTCTTTTTTAATAGAATAAGCCAGTGAACTAGAAAATAATGTTAACTTCCACTTCGAATAGTTCATTTGAAGCTAAATAAAATTTAATTTTATGGCTTATTGAAACAAGTTGCGTCATTTCATAATAAATAAGGGATCGGTATAAGTTAAAAGGATCTATAATTAATTTTTAAGGGTAGGAGATCAGTCAGAGACAAAAATGTCGGTGTTATTGGGAGTATACAACTTTTTTTATGAGTAGTAATACTGATAGTTTAAAAGGGTATGTTTTATTTTTGTAACACTAAATATCTTGAAAACGGTAACTTTTTTGTGTAAAAACCGAAGAGTTGAGGTGATTACTTACCAAGGACAAAAAAGTTGCGACGTTTAAGAGAAAATCAAAATTAAGATGGTGGCGCCCTTTATTCGAATGAAAATCGAAATTTTTTATGTTAAAAATCCTCGCTAACAAGTTTTTATTATACTATTGGAATCGTCTCAAAAATTGTTGAAATAAATTACAAGTAATTGTTCCACTTTGTCAAACTGTATCTTTTTTAATTTTTCATTTTTGAACATTGAACATTGTTATGTTTGGTAAAATTCTAAAATTTTGGTATAAGGAATCTGTGTTCTCTTTGTACCAATAATTAAAAAAAAGGTCGACAAAAAAAAGTGGTCTGCGCTGGGTATCGGACAAAGGTTTTCTCACGTATTCTTCCCACTGGACACGAATCAGAAGTCAAAACTATGGGCCAAGCTGTAAAAACCAAACTGCAAAGGCCCTTTGATGCTTTACCCAACGCCACTTAGTTTTTGAAAATCGGCCCAGCAATTCTAGAATAATAAGCCAATTACTACGTTTATATCGAATAGTTGAAGCTGGCTTGAAAACAAAGCGGCTTTTGAAGCGATTTCCAAGTCTACGAGTATATTTCGGTGGCTTGAAAGTCGATTGAAAATCGAGGTCAAGCACAATTCAGGCCATCGTCTTACGCATGCTGCAGTTTTGCATCAAACTTCACAGTAGACATCAAATGAAAACAAACCTCACTTTTTAATTTGCCCGTTTTGTGTGCTGTTGTTGGTGTGAGCGTGTTTTCTAGTTTTTTCAACTGTTTTTCAACTCATATTTTTTATAAAAATGTCAAAATTATATATGAAATTGACACTGATGACGTTCAAGGAAGCATTCATCTAAAGTTAAGCAGTTATTAAGCCCGCTTGAATCGTTTATATCGTGTTTCTAATCGGCTTCAGTGAAGTCAACCCTACTTATTTTCAGGCTTGACTTGATCGATTCAAGTCACTTTTGACTCTTTCCGCGGTCTTCGAGTAGTGCGGTTCACGTTTACGTAGAGGTCTACATAGACTTCCCGGGTAGGCGATTGAAGGCATCGTACGAGCGTAGCTGTACCCTTGGGGATCGAGAAAAGATTCACGCTAAATTGGGGCTTCTTTCTTCTGGGGCTAAGCGCTGTGAGTGAAGATTCCTAAAGCCTGAAGTTTTTACGTTTTGGTGTTGAACACATGGTGTCCTCGTATGGTCGAGGAGGTGCGCACGCCTTGCGGAAATACGTCAGTAGTGAAAGTGACGGTTATGCGCGATACCAGTAGCAGCCGCTGGCTTGACAGTCACAATTTATGCATGTTCAGAAGTTCATCGCTGTTGTTGATGTTTACAAGTGTTTCTTATTCATATGCTAGGAAAGTCTGGGAGTTTCGAGCTCGATTATCCAGATTTTCCAAGGACAAAGCCGGGAAAGCTTATAAGCAATAGCTTATATGACCGGAACGGGAGAACTGGCGAATTGACTTAGTATCAGAGCCATAAAACAAAGAGATAGAGATAAAAGTCACTTTTATGCGCGTGTTCTAAGTCTGGCACGACTGGGCTAATTTACAATGGCGTTAAGTAGAAAATCAAATGGCCTTTAAAACGAGGTGCCACATAACTGCCCCTTTTATTTAAAAATTGCTAGTGCCCTCTTTGGCACCAGCAAATTTAGACCCATATTTTTGACTGCACAGACCAATTTTTTTATTTTGGGAATTGTGTTTATAAATAGTTAACTCTTTCACGTGGGCTAAAATCTATATATGTGTATTCTTTGCCCTTTTGAAATTTATTCTATTAGACTGTTGCTTTAGGTTGGATAAAACGTTATTCCATGATTAACCCAATTTCATCCTTTTTGCGGGTTTGAATGTTGTTTAAGCATAGTATTTAATTACTAGACACCCCGTATTAACAGTTTATAAAAAACAAGTTAGAATTAATGTAATCTTTAAATGTTAGTGTCTAAGAAATAAACGTAACTAACCAAATTTTATTAATTTGTTTCAGAGCGGTAGCAGCCTATCTTAGAGCTCTCAACCTATCACCGAACAATGCGGTTGTTCACGGAAACTTGGCTTGCGTCTACTACGAACAAGGTCTTATCGATTTGGCAATTGACACGTACCGACGGGCTATCGAACTACAACCCAATTTCCCTGATGCTTACTGCAACTTGGCTAATGCACTTAAAGAAAAGGGACAGGTAAGATGATTAAAGAAGCCTCGAAGCAAAAGGTGGTAAAGATCAGCCCTTTTTGCCCATCATAGTCACGAAAAGTAAAAGTTCTTATTAAAATTGAAGGGTTTTTTTTCAAAAACAGCCAATGTGAAATTTTCAATACTTTGAGGATACTAAAAATACTTTATCAATCCTATAATAATATGGCTAACCGTATATATTTTTTGTATAATGTTCGTAAATATATCAGTATTTTGTGCATTTAGAGAGGGTGTCCCACCGGAAACTGCCGCGATCGATTTCTCGAAAAGTAAGCTTGGAACATTTTGAAAATTTTGTAATAATATGAAGTCAGTGGGGGACATACAACTAAAATATTTTGACAGCTTTATCACTTCTGGTTATACTGGCAGCTAATGCCAACTTCCTTATTTTAAATTGAACACCCTATATATTAATTTTTTAGATTCCGCTTTGAATTCTAAACATAATTTATGTATATTTTTGTGGCGAGCATGGTGTAGAGGCTAACGTATTAGTCTCTTACCGCAGCGATTCGGGTTCGAATCTCGATTCCTTCCACGGATTTTTAATAGCTCGTCACCTCACAGATGGTAATGGCAAAGCCTCTGTGTAGTATTCTGCCAATTCTAGGTAGTAGTTATTTTAAAAAGTAACGTTCGTGGTGGCACTACCGCGTTGTCTAAAAGGTGCTGTAAAATACAGAACTGTATGTTTCAGTGCTTGGATAACGTTGACGGAACAGGGTAAAAATGGGTTAAACATCCAATAACCCGGCACTCACGGTACTTTGGTATTTAGGAATAAGCCTTCGTGAGATGTCACAAAGATAAAAAAAATATTGTTCCAAACCTATGTCCAACCGTTTTGACTTATTTTAAATTTTTATGTCAAAAACGACGTCTTGCAGCCCATTACATAACTATCAATTTCTTCTTAAACAAAGCCTCTTAGTATGAGTTGGGGTTGGATTTCTCGTAAAGAAAGGACTACTTAGCAGACTATAGAAATATTTTCACAATTTATAAATATAAAGTGGCAAAAAATAATCGTTAAAATTAATTACAACAAAAACCTTAAAAGTCAATATTTTTTAATGGAAATCACTGATCTTCTTTACCTTATCTTATTAAGCATCAAAAATAAGGATAAGTTTGTATAAGGATGTTCATTTCAAAACTTATAGTTTTCGAAATTTAACAATTTAATATTTATCTATTCTAACAATGCTTTAAATACGGCTTAGATTTTGCTTTTAGTTGGCCTTGACAACAAAAAGCGGCGTCACAGCCAACTACCCCTACCTCCCCGTACTTAAATGCATTGTTAGAATATAAATACTAAATCGTTAGTATTTTGAAAAACTATAAAATTTTTTGAAAAAGACATCCTTTCTTACAACTTTATCCTTATGCTTTTAATGCCTAAATAGGATAAGGTAATAAAAGATAGGGTTTCCATTTAAAAAAATTGATATTTATAGGTTTTTTTCGTGATGATTTTCAACGATTATTTTTGACCACTCTGTATTTATTAATTGTGAAAATATCGATACAGTCTACCAAAGAAGTTCTTTCTCTACAAATCCCAACTCATAATAAAAGGCTTATGTTAAGAAGAAATTAATGGTTGTGTAATGGCTTACAAACGTCATTTTTGACATATATTGAATTTTTAGTTGAATGTCCCCCACTGACTTCATAATGTTACCAAAATTTCAAAATTTTCCAAAGCGTACTTTTCGAGAAATCGATCGCAGCAGTTCCCGTTGGGACACCCTGTATATTTGAAGGATATGTAAGCATCAGTTTTTTTGTGATATTAGGAAAGAAAACTTGACCATGTTCCATATTAGAAATGGCATTTGTATTTGCAAAAACTCTTCAATTATTTTATTATATCTGTAAGAAGTTTAGGTATTGGTCTTTTTTCAGAAGTAGTATAAAAAAAATATAGCAAGCAACATAAAACGACGATCAAACTTGGTATATTTGTTGGAAATTTAGTTATTTTGAGTGATTATTCTAATTTTCTACTAAAAATCTGAGCAAGCACTCTACGCTTATGCTTCTTTCGATTTTTTTAATAATTTTTCATTCACTAAAAAGACTCGAGGACTTGCTCCTTCAAATCTTTTCCTTATTATTATTATTTTTATATTACAGTTAATATTGTAAAATCCCCCTGCGTGATAAAACACTTTCGGTCCCTAATAACGTGCGTATGAATTAATCTGTTCCACCTTTCTAACAAATCTATTTTTTAATGATTGGCCGCAAGGTCGACCGATTATATAGGATCAAACATAATGCAATATTTGGCCACCTAAAAAGACGTCACAAGTGCGTTTTCTTGAACATGGACCCCACATGAATTGATTGATTAAAGTTAATGTAGCGAACATGATGGTTTTAAATGTTTGGTTTTGTGTTTAGTCACTTTTAGTAATTTGATTAATTGAGGCTGCTGTGAAAATGCCTGCGCTGGTGCGTTTTAACAAAATATGTATTGTTTGAAACGATTTATTATAGTGTTTCTTTAAAAGAGTGGCAGTTTGGCAATATATTAGCTGAAAAGTTTTAGTGTTTTAAAATTCAGAAATGAGGCATTGCAGAAAAGAGTTGGCTGCTATTATATTCCACTGTTAATCGCGTAATCAAGTTGTATCACTAATTATGCGTTTGTTTTTACATGTTAGCAATTAAATTTAAGCGACTTGGCAACGTTGTAATTGCAATTTAGCGCCCTCATCGGAAGTTTTTTTAATCATTTTGGGCCACTAAGACATTTTTTATTTATATTTTGCGTGGCGCTGCAGTTAGTACCATATATTTTTTGAATTTTGTTATGATTTATTGAATGCAAGCAATAAAAAGAAAATAATAGTTAGGTCTACAACTTGTGTTAAGTGTTATAGTTGTAATTATGGATTCTTTCAAAAATTCTGCTATTAAAGAAATTGTACAAAGTTGTGTTTCGTGGCTTTATATCAAAATACTTGAAACACTGGCTTGTAACCATTCTTTGTGTTATTTAGGTTGTTAGTCCATGAATTATAATAGTATTTTTGAAATGTATTGCCTTTTTTTTCAAAATGCTAGTTTCCAGCCTAGACACAAACCAAAAATTGTGTTATTTCCTGAAATATTGTTTCAATTTTGGATCTAAATACCCATTATTATCAGCTAACGTGTGTCAACATTGTGTTTTTAATTTTCATTGTGGATATTAAAACCTAAGAAAGGTTGTAACATAAAAATTTGCAATATGATTTGAGGATAGACCCCACAATGTACAAAAATTTAACTTTTATAAAATTGAAAATAAGTTTGTAAGTTTTCTATATTCTGGAGATAGGCCAAATAATCTTTCTAATAAATTAAAATAATATGCATAGACAAAAGAAATATATTTAACTTTGTGGGGACGATATACTTGGTTTAAATTGACTTGATTCAGCTAAAATGTGTTATGGACAAGAGCCAAATAGTATTTCTAGATAATCTTAATCACAGATATTAAGAAATTTATTTTACTTTATGAAGATAGGTCAAATTGACATCATGAGTTAACATGTTTTCACACATGGCTAGACTTAAGTGTCTCTGGGATTTGAATGAATTTGTTATTTTCTCAGTTTTTGGTATTATTGTGACGTTGACATTTTGAAATACATATAGGGTCACTTTACGTCACTGGGACAAATCTACCATATGGAACTATCTTCTTGGGACCATGAGACCGTTGGACCATCAAAACTAACTTTGCATTTTTTAAAAACCAATTTAATTTATTTGACTAACCTAATTTTAGTACGGGCATACCCCCACCAGGGGTAGCCCACTACGGGGCTTAACTAAAACTTTAACTTTTTACTTGACTTCACTTTTACTACCTACTTCCTATTTAACATTTTTCTAATCTCTTTTTTCTCCATTATTAGGACAATTTCTATATATATATATATACCAAGTTGAACTTAGTATTTTGGTGACTTAGCACATTGTTGACCCTGAATAAAAAATATGACCTAGACTTCTGCACTATTTTTTCGATTATTTGTTTTAATTCTGTTGGATCTGATTTCTTCAATGCCAACATAATTAAATAAATACTAAAATAATAAAACCCATATACCCCTTATACAGGGTGTTCACATATGCCCCCTTCCTGAAAGCGTTGGACCCACAACGCTATTAGGAACGTATTTGGTTAAAGAAAAATACGTTGTCACACCATTAAATATTTTTTTGCGGGTTTCTGGAAGCAGAAGATTGTTACAATACCGCCCTAAGACTATGCCCCAGTCACGCGGACTCGCTGAACAACTTGGCCAATATCAAAGGGAACAGGGATACATCGAAGGAGCTACTCGTCTCTATCTAAAAGCATTAGAAGTTTTCCCGGAATTCGCGGCAGCTCACAGCAATCTCGCTTCCAGTTTTGCGGCAACAGGGAGAAAATTAAATGAGGCACTTATGCATTATAAGGAAGCTGTCTCGGATTCAACCGACGTTTTGGCTGATGCTTTATTCAAACATGGGTATGATAAATCTTAAAAAATCAGAAGTATAAAATGTGGCTATACACCTTCAGCCACTTCCAAAAGGTTCATAGGCAATTGCAGCAAGCAACCAGAAAGCAATACCGATGCGTCCGTATCAAGAATGTTTACATGCCCGACATTCTTTGTCTAATCTATACCTGTTGGTGTTCTACACGCTTTAGATCGTCTCCCTTTTTTACGCATGGGCATGAACCTTTTGACGTAGCCGAGACGTGTATATTCTGCTAAAGAGTCATGAAAATAACACGACAAGTTCCTATAAAATTTTTCCGTTTAAGCCCCCTGCGGAGATATGATCCCCTAAAGGGGGCAGCTGAAATCTTTTTCGTGAATAACTTTTTAAAGCGCTCTGTATAATTTGATAATATTTTAGTACGATGCATACTAGTAAAGACCCTTAAAATAGTGCCTGACGGACTAGTTTTTCGCACATTATTGATAATATTTTTTACGCCCTGTATGGTGAAGACACAAAAATATGTATGGGTAGTTTAAACCTTTTGCTAAAAAATATTTTTGTTTGACATCGATAAAATGAGCCGTTTTCAGTAAAAATTATTTTAACAATAAGGTATATTTTATTTTCGATGTAATTTTTAATTTTTGATTCAGTATTGAAGTCCTCGTAGCAGGTCAGAATTTGTTGCAAATGTTGTTGTTTACTCAACAGCTCATTTTATCGATGTCAACCAAGAGTCTGCTGCTCGTAAACACAAACATATTTTTGTGTCACCAGGCAGGGCGTAAAATTATTATCAATAATGTGCGAAAACTAGTCCGTCCTGGCAAACTAAAGAGAGCGACATAAGTTTCAAAGGGCACTGTTTAAGGGTCTTTGCTAGTATGCATCATACTAAAATATTATCACAAGCGCTTTAAATTATTCATGTTCTAGCTCTTTGGGAATCATATCTCACAGAAACAGAAAAATTTATAGGAACTTGTGTTATTTCATCTGTTCCCGTGTGCGTCCCACATTCCCGGACACTGTATATGAACTTAAAAAAATCTCTTATTTCGTCTCTGTCTTGCAAAACCTAGTGTGGCGTGGGGAACAGAAACTCTTCGGATTTAATATTTGATGCAATAAATCATTGTTCACAAAAGGGTTTGTTTACATTAGGATTTTTTGCCTACTTTGCGGCATTGCTTTCAAAATGAGTTATCTCTAGCTTAAGCTATACAATTAGGGTGTCAGGTAGAATGGTGTTAAAATGAAAAAATTATAATAATAATATTTTTTTTTTTTCTTACGCTCGCTCGTAGAAAAAATAGCGTTCCTAGCACGTGGCTTTTGGCACTTTAGGCACTAGTTAGAATATATTTATATTTTCAGGAAATACATTTAAAAGAAAATTGCAGGACGTTGCTGGTGCTTTACAGTGTTATACCAGAGCCATACAAATCAATCCGGCATTTGCGGATGCTCACAGCAACTTGGCTAGCATCCATAAAGGATTCTGGAAACATTCCCGAAGCTATACAGTCCTACCGGACGGCGCTTAAACTAAAACCAGACTTTCCGGACGCCTACTGTAACTTGGCCCTGTCTTCAGATTGTTTATGCGACTGGTCCGATTATGACACACGAATGAAAAAGTTAGTTAACATCGTTGCCGATCAGTTGGATAAGAATCGTTTGCCTTCTGTGCATCCTCATCATTCGATGTTGTACCTCTCTGTCACACGAATTTAGAAAGGCAAATACGGCACACAGGTTCTGATACAGCACAGCATACAAATAAATCTAGAATAACGGATTTTGTATCTAAACATGCTAGGGTGATTCGGGCCGATCACGAAGCTTAATGGGGTGACCTCTACTCTAGGCAAAGCAAGGATAGAGCTTCATATATATTTCTTTTTTTCAAAATGTCATCTCTGGTCTCTCGAGTTACAAGTAAGTCAGTTCACTGTCAATATGCTTGCCATATCTGCATTTTATTTTTTGACTAATCCAGTTGACATTTGGCATACAAGTGAGCTTCTGCAGACTCTGAAGTTCTTAAGACAAAAGCGTTCCTTTCCAATGCCAGACGCTTTTGCCTAAAACTTTAAAAGTTCACTTACATCATTAACTTTTTTATTTTGACAGATATCGCAAAGCGGGTGCGCCATTTTATAGACAATCAAAACTTACTTTTATTAAAGTCGATAAATCCCACGCTTAGCGCCAATAGACATTAAAGTTGTCATCAAATTCAATCAAATTACATACGATACGACAAGAGGTTGTCCAGTAACTTAACCGACAAACTGATGAGCATTCTACAGTCAGAAAATAAGAAAACTTCATATAAACATTATGTTAAAATTTAAAAAAACTCTTTTTTAATTTTTAACATCCCGTAGTTCCAAACTAAAACGTTTAGGACATATGTTTATATAAAGTTTTTTTCTTATTTTTTGTTGTAGAATCGTTTCGTTAAGTTTGTCGGTTGAGTTACTGGCTGTAGTGTAGGTAATTTGATTGAAATTGATGAAAACTTTGATGTCTATTGGTGCTTAAACGGTGAGTTTATCGACTTTAATAAAGAGTACCTTATTTTTAAGTTTTCGATTGTCTATAAAATGGCGACCCCAGCTTTCCAATATCTGTCAAAAAAAAGTTATAATGTAAATAAATTTTAAGTTTTAGGAAAGTCCCCTTGGCGGTATTTAAAAATGTACTTTTTGTCTTAAAATTTTAGAATCTGCAAAGCTCGATTTGTGTGTCAAATATAAACTGGATTGTTTAAAAATAAATTCAATATATGCGAAAAACCAGAAATAAAAATTGAACTTTGATTATAAGAAGCTCTACCCCTTATTTTGTCAAGTAGAATCACCCCTTAAGTTCCTCGTGATGGATTTTTAAGTCACCCTGTACAGGGTTATTTTTAAGTTTATATATTCCTCTTAACACAGTAAAGAATGCAAGAAAATAAAAACATTTTTAAATAAAATTTTGTTTGAAAATGCTCTGCTCCGAAATACAGTATGTTTGAAAAGTTCCAAGAAAAATACCTTTTGTATCATATTCTTCCTCACTCACCCAGATATATCCACTAAATTTCCATACTATCTTTAACTGTTACATTACATTTTTGCTGTAAATGTTTTTTTTTAAAAAATTTACCGGTGGTGTTCGAAAAATTTCATATTAAAATTTTTTCAAGAAAATAGTATGCCACTGCTTTGTCTTCGAATCACATACTTTTAATATAATCATTTCACTTTGGAGCTATTTGCAATAACGAACGGTTTTCTTTAAAAATAACATCCATTTTAACGCAGGCAAAATCACTAAAATCTGATATGGTGTTTTGTATGTAAAATCTGTTTCTTGAGTTTTATTAAAAATTACAACTACTGGTTAAATTTTTATTATTAGGTTTAAATCGTAGCAAATGAAAGTGTTTGACCTTTTTTAATACAAATTAGAAAACGAATTTTACATACAAACAGCATATCAGGTTTCTAGCGATTTTGCCGTGCATCAAAATGGATTTTTTATTTTTTAAACGAAAACAGTTCGTCGTACTAAAAATATCAAGAAACCAAATTAACTCCAAAGTAAATGAATATCTCAAAAATAATTTTGATTCGGGGAAAAGGCAGTGGCGTACTATTTTTTCTTGAAAAAATTAATTACAAATCTGTTCAAACGCAACTGGTAAAATTTGTTTAAAAACTTTTTGAGCAAAACGTAATGTAATGGTTAAAAGGGTGTACTAAATTTGTTGGACATATCTAGAGTGGTAGAGAAAGTTATGATAAAAAGGCATTTTTTTCTTAAATCTTTAACACCCTGTATTTCAGAATAAACATTTTTTGAACATAATTTTATTTAAAAATATCCCCTGTACAATAACGCGGCAGATTATGATCTTGGTTTTATAATTAATAGTCTTGCTTCTATTAGTAGGGGAGCCCACGATGCTAAATGGGGATTTACTCGAGCGTCATAGAGACCTATTGGGTTGCAGAGTTTAAATAAGAAGAAAAAATGTTACATAATTTATACCTTTTCATCAGTGGGGGAAGTGGCTATAGACTTTTAAAAGTGTCAAAAAATACTATTATTATTTTGGCTTGTGGAAATCCTTCGGGTTGTATTGGATTATATAATTTTCATTATACCTGAATTATTTTCTTTAAAATAAAAAAATGGCCAGGCTCGAAAATGTTAATCTGACGTTTTTCTTTGTAGCCCTCCGTTTCCTTTACGTCATTCTCACATTGTCAGATTAGTGGAATACCCACTGTTTGGCGGGTAATAGACTTACCCTATCTTAATCTGACGGGCTCGACATTTTCTGATAAATATATTTTTATTTCATGATCGGCCCTGTATATGGGGCTCATATTTGGTTGAGGTATTTAACCGGGTACAAGGTATCCTCCGGTATATTAATCTGCCGCGCTGTAGTAAATCCCAAAATCCCCTCTTGGGCTCTCCTATCATATGTGCTACTTTTTGTTGGCCAAATTTATAACAGGTACCTTTTGTTGACAGGCAATTGCAGCCAGACACGCAAATTTGTGCCTAGAAAAATAAATGTGCTGCACAAACCGCCATACAGGTTCTCTGCCGAACTAAAAGGGCGGCTAAGAATTGGATATGTAAGCAGCGACTTCGGAAACCATCCTACTTCACATTTGATGCAATCCGTCCCTGGCCTACACGATAAGACAAAAGTAAGTAGTCTTTTTATTATTTATACAAAAAGGACTTAATCATAAATTTAACGCTTCTAAGCGATTACCCAATTTAAGGTAGAAAAATTAATTATCGCATAATTTGCTCGATTATTTCCATAAGCTTCAATACAAAAATGCTCTATTTAAATGGTCATATTTTTTTTAATAATAACTATGTTATAAAGACAATAAAAAAAATCGAAGAAAGGTTAAGCTATACCTTCGGCGTACGTGTTAATATTTACTGTTATACCGGGTGGTGCATCGCCAAGCGGAATGTAGAAAATTCCATGTAAATATTAAGGAGGGTTAATTATTGACTCCCCTGTATATGTTACAGAAAAAATGTATTATTACTTTTTGAAGAGACCCGTATGACAAACCCTCATGCCAAGTTTCAAAGAATTTTAATAAGGGAATCCTGAATTATTCAGTTAATTGTATTACAAAATTTCCAAATTTTCCTATAGGGTGATTAGAAGTTTAAAAAAAACCCATATTTTATTTGCTCTGTAAGATCTGCTCTTGGAAGGGCTTAATCACATCTGTTATTAAATAATACCCATAACTACTCATTCTAGATTCCCTTATTTGTGTTGATACATTTATTTTTAATAAAAATATGTACATTCAGAAAAACCCTAGTTTATGCAATAATTTTTAAGTGGAGTGGAGTTGGAATAAAATATAATTTTGAGTATCTTTTGTTCTGTTTAAAAATATTGTATATTTTTCAAAATTTGTGTCAAATGTAAAGGGTTTTAGAAAAAGGATTCTAAATCTGAAATTTTACATAAAATAAACATTTTTTAAATTATTATATTTGTTTTATTCTGCATGTTGTACACCTTTTTTAAAAATATTTAAATACAAACATGTAAAAGTTAACTAAAAAAGGTGTAAAATATGAATAAATAAAAATATGATACTAATTATTTTTTTATTTATTTATGTGAATATTCAGAAATGGGATCTTTGTTTAATTCTAAATACAAGAATCAAAAACAGTTGCCATACACGACTTTCTTAAACATTTAAATTTTTAGTTCCTTTGTTCTATTGTAAAGTCCATCCGTGGACATACTTTATAATTTGTTTGATCACCTAAATATATTTTTATATGTGTCAAGGCTAGTAGTTGTATTTTAACGTGCTCATACTACGCTAATTTCAACGATTATTCTTTTCAGGTGGAAGTATTTTGCTACGCTTTAAGCCAAGACGATGGTACTACTTTCCGGAGCAAAATCTCTCGCGAATGCGAACATTTCATAGATTTATCGTCCGAACCATGTAACGGCAAGACTGCAGATCGAATTTACGCTGACAACATTCATATTTTGGTCAATATGAATGGCTACACCAAAGGCGCCCGTAACGAAATTTTCGCTTTGAGACCGGCGCCTATTCAGGTTATGTGGCTGGGATACCCAGGAACTAGTGGCGCTAGTTTTATGGATTATTTAGTTACTGACGTTGTTACTTCTCCGCTGGAACTTGCTAGTCAGTACAGTGAAAAGCTGGCCTACATGCCTTATACATACTTTGTTGGTGACCACAAACAGGTAATGATTTGTCACACTAATATTTCTTCATTTTCGTTTGAGAATGACATAATCAAAAATACTTACATAAAAAGTATCCCTATAGGTCATTGCCTTTGTAACTCACAAATCGAGCTTTGCAGATTCTAAAATTTTAAGACAAGTACTTTATTTAAATACCGCCAGAAGGCACTTTACCTAAAACTTAAAATTTATTTACATCATTACTTTTTTATTTTGACAGATATCGCAAAGCTGGGGGCGCCATTTTATAGACAATCAAAACCTAAAAAATAAGGTACTCTTTATTAAAATCGAGAAACCTCACCGTTTAGGCACCAATAGACATCAAGGTTTTCATCAATTTCAATCAAATTACCTACATACATACAGGGTGTCCAGTAACTCAACCGACAAACTTTTCGGGGCGATTATACAACAGAAAATAAGAAAAAACTTCATATAAACATATGTCCTAAACGTCTTAGTTTTTGAACTAAGGTGTGTTAAATATTTAAAAAAAAAACCAGAACTAACCAAAATAAAATAGAACTTTGACGGCTTGTAACTCGAGAACGAATGACATTTTGTAAAAAATTTATATGAAGCTCCACCCTTATTTTGTCAAGTAGAATCGCCCCCTTTATGATCGATTTTTGAATCTCCCTGTATAGTGTCCAAAGTTTAAATTTCCATTTTTATCAGCTGATTAAACCAATTTCAACACTGCTTTTTAATCGGAGTCTCTTTATTTTTTACTTAGTTATCATTCTCATTCGAAAATTAACAAAAATAAAAATTATTTTTGCACAGTACTTAAAAAGTTTTTACGAAATATCTATTTTATATAAGTTAATGAGTCTTATAAATAAAAAAATAAAATTTGATTTTAGATGTTCCCTCATTTAAAAGAAAGATTAATTGTATCCGACAAGAGTGGATCCGGAAACGGCCTTGCCGACAATGTTGCAATTATTAACGCTACGGATCTATCGCCGCTGGTTGAAAATACTGATGTTAAAGAAATTAAAGAAATCGTAAAAGCCGCCAAACCTGTTGAAATCAGTTTAAAAGTTGCCGAATTGCCGACCACCACACCAATCGAGAATATGATTGCTTCGGGGCAAGTTCAGACTTCTCTGAACGGAGTCATGGTTCAGAACGGCTTGGCGACTACTCAGACAAATAATAAAGCAGCTACGGGTGAAGAAGTGCCGCAAAATATCGTAATAACTACCAGGCAACAGTATGGATTACCTGATGATGCTGTAGTTTATTGTAACTTCAATCAGTTGTATAAAATTGATCCAATGACACTTCATATGTGGGTAAGTAAACTCAAAATAGAGGTAAAAATAATCTTGGGCTATAAAATTCTGTTAAAAATATCAAAAAAAAAAATGTCAGTATTTTAATGTGACTTGATTTTTTTTTTTGCTCGACATAGTACGTTGGACCTAATTTTAATTTGTTACAGGTTAACATTCTTAAAGCGGTGCCAAACTCTGTACTCTGGCTTCTCCGCTTTCCAGCGGTCGGTGAACCAAACTTGTTAAACACAGCTCAACAGTTAGGATTACCCCGGGTAAAATAATATTTAGCAATGTAGCGGCTAAAGAAGAGCATGTTAGACGTGGTCAGTTGGCCGATGTATGCTTGGATACGCCTCTTTGCAATGGACACACCACCAGGTAAGAAAAATATATTTTTCAGGTGCTCAGTTGCATGCTTTTTAAAAATTAAAGGTATGAAAACCAAACCGCTGTCCTTAGGAGATACGAACTTTTATTCCCCCCTCCACCAATCTACTATGTACTATCCCGCAATTTACCGCTGCAACGAGCGCGCCGATTTGAGCAGAACGAAATTAGGGGCTGCCGACCCACTACTTCCGTTTTTTGTCGAATATTTACTTTGCTGCGAGTTGGATACAATTATTACGGGTGGTACATCGCCAAACTGGCCATAGGAAATTCCATGTAAATTTTAAAACCTTCGAATATTGGCTCCCTTATTGATTTTACAACAAAATTGTATTAGACTATTTTGAAGATGTTGATAAGATAAGCTAACACACTAAATTTCGTTATTTTCCAATGAGCCAATCACATGTTATTAAAAAAAAAAACTATTTTTAAATTCGTTGCATACCTGAAACATACCTTAATATGAATCAATAATACAATTTTCTTGTAAGATCAATAGGGAGGCCAATATTTAAAGGTTTTCCTGTGACCAGTCTGGCGATGCACCACCTGATATGTGTTTTTAGTATATAATCTGCTTAAATTTTATTCTAAACTGTTAGGTATATTTATTTAATGTTTTAAATTCAATAAATGCTTGGATATATCTCTACAAATATCATTATTTTTTTTAGTATGGATGTTTTGTGGACTGGAACTCCTGTGGTTACCTTACCTGGTGAGACATTGGCCTCAAGAGTAGCAGCGAGTCAATTAAATACCTTGGGATGTCCGGAGCTGATCGCTCGTAGCCGACAAGAATATCAAGATATTGCGATTAAGCTAGGAACTGACAAAGAATAGTAAGTATTTTAAAATTAAAGTTAAATATGTATGTAACTAGGTATCTTGTTATTAGCTATACAGGGTGTTTCGAAATTATTGCACCAAATTTTAATGGCATATTCTTTGTCGAAATAAGCCCTAATTTCCCATATAAACATATGTCCGGAAACGCTTCCTTTTAGAAATACGGGGTGTTGAAATTCTAAGGAAAAAATCGTTTTTATAATTTCTTAACCACTCTAGATATTCTTCTTAAAGCAGTAAAAATAAATTTTTTGAATGTGAAATATTTTGAAAAAATACCAGAGGCGTTTGTACCATATTTATAAGGACTATTTTTAAAGAAAAATAGTGCGCCACTGCTTTTTGTAAAATAAAAATTATTTTTTAAATCCCCATTGAATTTAAAACAAATTTGATCTCTTGACTTTTTCCCCAATGATGCACTGTTTTTTGAAGAAAAAAATAAAAATAAAAAAATAAAAACCACTTTGATGCCAGACGAATTTGTTAATAAAAACTTAACAAAAATAATCTGAAATTTTAAGTTTTTAATGTTTAACATTTTTATCATAATTTTGGCAAATTCGTCATGCATCAAGGTGGTTTTTATTGTTTTCTTTGAGAACGGCGCCTCGTGCGGTAAAAGTCAAGAGATTAAATTTGTTTCAAATTCAATGAGAATTTTAAAAATATTTTTTATTTGAGGAAAGAGCAGTGGCGTACCATTTTTTTTTATAGGCCATACAAATATGGTTCGGACGCCACTAATATTTTGCATCAAAACGTGTGTTTTGTTGCTTTAAAGCAATGTACCAAATACCAATTGAATATCTAAAGTGACCCAAAAATTATGATAAAAAACACCCTGTATGTATCTCTGAAAGAATTTGTTTTTCGGACATATGTTTATATAAGAAACTAGGGCATATTTTTAAAGTAGAATATGCTATTGAAATTTGGTGTATTAATTTTGGAACACTCTGTATTTAAATATAAAAAATCAATTGATTTAAAACGTGGTCATTAACAAAGTCGGTCTATATAGGGTCGCGACATTCCGGCCATATTGCTTTGACGTGTTATGACGTCACATCTCCCATTTTACGGCCATGTTGTTCAATGCCGGAGATATACAGTTTATTGTATTAGTAGGACAACCGTTTACACAACAGTTTTTAACTATTATTAAGTTGTAAATTCTTTTACTTTAAATAAAAAACATTTGGAATTACATCTTTCAACAAATATCACTTCCAAAACAATGCAAAATGAAATGCGCAAATTCTAGACGCCACTGATTGATTGAGATTGATCTTACTCAGTCTTGCCAACTTTTCTCCGTGGAGTGCCCTTCCTTGCGTCTCCGACCTCGAAACGCCCTAAAGGTTGAAGATGTGTCGCAACCTTATAAATATAAACTAACCTTGATCATTAGCTTTTATGATATTAAAAGACTTTTTCTTTCCAGCCTAAAAGCTATGCGACATAAGGTGTGGACCGCCAGATCAACTTCTCCCTTGTTTGATTGTAAAGTATACGCACAAGGTCTGGAACTTCTTTACTCCAGGATGTGGGAGCGATTCTCCAAAGGGCTCAAACCTGACCACATTACAGACACGACTGTAAAAAAATGGCCATAGGCAACGGCGTATCTTTTATTAAAAACTGAGTTAACTTAAAGGAGTTTTTGCAATGTTTTGTTTGTTAAGCATGCTAGTTTCTCTCTTATTTATATCTCTTTCTATAAATTAGTTTTTATATTATGTATATTATTGACTCAGTAACGTTGTAGCGTTGAACTGTTGTAAGAAAATGAATATTTCAAAAGACTCCTTTATATAAAAATTGTATAAAAATAGGTTATTTATATTTTTAGGAAAGTTAGTGATTTTTCGTTTAAGAGACATTTTGTGTTAGTTACAAGTGATCCATTATGTGAATATTTACCTAGAACATTGCGGTATTAAGTATACATATAATAAAAGTTATTTATTAGGTACGGTGACATATTGTCATTGCGATTTATTATATTCCAGAGATGCTTATAAAGTGGAGTAGTTTTATCTCTTCTAATTGTTGTGTTTTTTTACACCCTTTCCTTTTCCTTATATTAAACCCGAGCTTGGATCACACGTAAAGATATGGGAGATTCTACGTCAACACCTATCGTTAAAATGGAACTTTACTATGGTAAGAATCATGGAATGCAGGGCCGTCCCTAGACTTTTGGTCGCTCCGGGCAAAAGCGTTCTTAATTATGCAGATCATAATAATCTATCTACTCAAAAATCCAAACAAATGATTTTAACCATACAGTGTTTATTATGAAAGTGACTTAGTCAAAGCTTTCTTTTCTGCAAAAAAGAAAATAATTTCATCATAATCTAAATTACTTGCTATCTCATGTTCTATCGATATTAGCGCTAAATCATTCAAACGTTCTTTGGCCATATTTGATCGCAGGTAATTTTCGATTAGTTTTAATTTAGAGAAGCTTCTTTCACCTGAAGCTACTGAAATGGGCACAGTTAACAAGATTCTTAAAGCTATGACGATGTTGGGGAGGGGTTCCCTCTAAATTATTCGCAACAATATACTCCAATGTTTTTAAGGGAGAACTAATTTTGTCTTTATTTGTTTCGACTAATACACTTAAAGACAGCAATTCATCTTTTAGCTCTAAACCGTTAATATCTTTGCTTTCACCATCAGATAAATAAGAATCTAAATCCATGCAGTGTTTTAGAAGGTCTTCTTTACTAAATTCGTTGAGCAAAGACATGTCATACAAAAAGGAGAATATTTCGAATGAACTTTTAGTAGATCTTTTCCTCTACAGAATTGATGATGGTATCCATAACGGCATAGAAAATATTTACTTTAAATTTTTGCTTTGGATCACATATATGTTCATCTTCACCTTCATATAAAAACTGTCTGGTCTTTTTTCTTGGCCTTGCTCGAGCGTCTAAGGAAAACTTGGCCTCAGTTTCAAGTTCTTGTGATAATTCTGTAGCATCAACTAATATTTCTTGAAAATAATTATCACTTCTACAATTAAGAAAATGATTGCGAAGTGATTCCAAAGCGCTACTAGATTCAATAATATTTAAGTTAGGATTTTGCAGAAGTTTACTTACACAGAGTTGATTTTATTTATAACTTCATCCCAGAGAACAAGACATACTAAAAAATCATTTAATTTACTAACCCTTACCTCCCCTTAAATTTATATCTTATATGTAAATGGCAAGGAATTTATGAAGCAATACTTTAAACGCTCTTTTCTCAAAGGTTATAAAAATGCACATACTGTGTTTTTCCATTGAACAGCAGCATATTTATTTGATGTCACCCGACAGCTAGCATAATACGTAGATAAATATTTTAATAAATTCCAATGTGCGGTTACTAGGAATACTTTAGGTTTTCACTTCTTTTATGGTTATGATTCTTTTAATATCAATATCTTTGTTATTATTTGATTTCCTGTTTTAAAAACGGCCGCTCCGGGCAGCTGCCCGCTCGCCCGGGCTCTAGCGACGGCCCTGATGGAATGCAACTTTTGTTGTCACTGTTTTTTTAGTAAACAGTATGGTTTTTATTCGTGATATTAAAAGAAAAGTTTCGGACTTCCATTGTCTATATTTAATTTATTCACACAACGTTTTATAAGTGTAAAAACGTGTTTTCACGTGTAAGTAAAAGAAAATGGGTGACTTAAGAGCCTTTAGGATAAAGTAAAGACTAATTTTGAATATAAAATATTTATTAATACTATAGGAAGTCTTTACATGTATAAGTATAATTGAAAACAAAATTTTAGTAGGTATATTCTACTTTGTCATCAGCTGTATTTTTGAGAAGATAATTTAAACTTCTAGAATCTTCATTCTGAAATTAAACCAATTTAATTAGAAATATTGAAGTATCTTAGAAAATTAGGTAATTGTCCAAGATCCGAATAGGAAGCTACCTGCACCTACCTGTTTACCGGATAAAAACTATTTTATATTAAATATAGTATGAAAACAAAGGTATTGGTACAGGGTTACCTAAAAAATTTGGTTTAAGGGCTTTTTAAATTAAAAAATAACCCTCAAATTTTTTGACACACTCTATAATGGCATTTTTTTTTCTTTTACATGACAGTACTAATATATCACCAAAGATAATTGTAGTTTCACTATAGACTCCCAGAACAATGCTAAATTTTTGGTCATTCTTTGGACGCTAGCTTGGCTGAATTTATGAAGCGGCAAATTATACGTACTGTTTACGTGTGTACTGATGGATACCCGCTTCATAAATTTCACGAAGCGAGCGTTCAAGCTGATGACCAAAATTTGGCATTGTTCTGGGGGTCTATAGTGAAACTACAATTGTCGTTGATATCACTTAATTTTTTCCGTCCAAGTTTATAAATAAAGTCCTCGAAAATTGTTTAAATTTAAAATTTTGAAAAATTGTTACTATTTTTTGGTACATTCTGTATTATTTAAATAAAAATATTTTATTAACTAGCCTTGGAATGTTTTTTTAATAAGGGTTGCCAGTTGCCATTATCTCAATAGTTGCTACAAAGCTTTAAAAAGTAAAATGACCAAGATCAACGTCAATTGTCATAATATGATTTGTATAACTTACCGATAAACTACTAACTGGATTTCCATAGCCACTATCACTACCATAATCAGAATCTAATGAGAACAACCTAAAACAATACACAATATGTTCAAATCTCAGATCAGAAACTACTATTTCCTAAAAAGGATGTACTTCATCTATTTCTTCATATCTTTTAAAAAAGTAATAATACATCTGAGGTTCCAAGCAGCAAGCTGACGTCATTTTTAAGTCATTTTTGGTCATAGGACGTCATCAGACCAAAATTCGTCATGTTTAGAAAACCCGCCAGAAAATTTTGTGACTATACGATTCGTGTCAAAATCCAACTGAAATATCATATGACAGAAAAATAAGACTAATAATTTTACAAAATTGAAATAGGAAAAACTCTACCGATAGATGGCGCAATGGACAATAAACTACTAAGTTTATTCAACATCTTCGCTTTTTATTGCCTACACTGTACCGATGGGACCCATGATATAAAGATAAATTAATTAACTAAAATTAAATTAAAATAAAGATATTTCTGTGTATCCTGGATGGGACCAAAATAGTTCCGGACCGGTCTGCGGTTTGTGATCCCAATTAGCTTTAAAAGAAAAATCTTCGGGTAGTGTAAAAATCTGCATCTCCAGTTTAGACAGTGTCCCGAGAGATGCGTCCTTGAAAGCAGTAAGGAGTTTATTCCTATTTCAATTTTCAAATAAAATATCGTCACAATAATCATTTTAGCTTTAAAAAATATATATGCGTCAATTTTTCGTTATCTTAAAGACATCATTATAACGTCATTAACGGGACGTCTTTTGTCTGTTATCAATTTTAGGCGTTCAACCAATTATAATCGCGGTAATAATTGGTAAAAACTTTGACGTATAATACATTGTTTAAACGTTAACATAACCGATTAGTAAATACCGTTTTAGAATTGGTTCTTCGCCTAAAATTGATGTCTGACTTGGGAGGTCAATTTTACGTCAATTTGTCGTCATCCTATGACGTCTTTGCTGACCAAAAAATGACTAAAAAGAGACGTCAGCTGCTTGGAGTATGCTGTATTAAAGTTTTTTGTTGTTTAATATATGATTTAAAAACTGTAATGTATTTTGTAAAATAAAGGAATAAGTTTACATATAAGACTTAAAACAGACGGAGGGTTTTCGCCCAGTCGGCAGCCGAACTCGTTTATGGTAAATTAGAAAGAAATAGTTGATTGCTGTCTTTACTTCTAGGACGGCTCTAGCCTTTTCTTAGCTAAACTCTACTTTATTAGTACTGCAATCGCGGCTCGCCGACTCGTGTGTTTTACACCGCATCGTCGCCGACTCGGCGAAAGCCGTTCCGTCTGTTTTCAGCCTAAAACTTCATACCTTGGATCTCTTTGAAGATCATCATTTGCTTTTGGGAAAGGATGATCACTTCTCTTCGCAGACACCCCCTACACGCAGGCGAAAATACATATCTCCTAAAAATGCAAATTTTATCGATAAAGTAAAAATAATGTATTTTGTTCCTTGTCATTTAAAACCAATTTATCTTTTAGAAAATAATGACGTTGAGTAAAGTATGCAATATATTCAAGAAATATTGCAGCTTGCAAAAATTTTGTACATAACGCATAAAGCCTTACTATAAATTCATAAAAAATGTATTTTGGTTATAGGTTTATGCTAAAATGTACTTACCTGCAACATTGCGGGAGAGGTCTGCAGTTTAGAACTTTAGCTTCAGTTATTGCTGCTAATATGACCACAGACATTAGAAGGACAAATCCTGCGTTTAAGTGTATATTCCCCTTTTGAGTTAAATTCTAAAAGTTAAATCAGTTTAGAATACTATTTAACCACATCAAAAACTAAATTGTCCACAGTAACTTAACATGAATTTTGTGCTAATAGCTGTGAAAAGTGAAACACAGGATACTACAATTAAAAAAAACAATATGTTTACAAAGTGTATAGAAATTTAAGAGGTGACAATTTTAAAATTCTTTGTAGCATACAGAATACCCAAATGAAATGAATCGACTTAGTTTTCTTACATATACAGGGTGTCCAAGAATATGTGGGCAATCTCTCGGAATCATATAGAACACATCAAAATAATGTGACAAGTTCATATAAAATACCTTCTCAAAGTCCCTCTTTACATAGAGATGTGCCCTTAAAGGACGGCACCTAAAATCGTTTTTTCTTGAATAACTTTTATAATACTTGTTATAATAAAATATTTTTTTTAATATGATAAATACCAGCTAGGACTTCTTAAAATGACATCCTTGTAAAACATTTGCCTTCCATGGTTAGCCAGGGTTGGACTAACCCTTACACAATAGTACTACTTATTTCTACACCCTGTATAATAAGGGAATAAAAATATCATTTTTAAATAGCTTAATCCCTTAGCTAAAAAAGGTACTCTTGTCCGATATTTTTTTATTTTTAATTTTTGACATCCCACGAAGGTCTATGCCTAAATACCAGAGTACCGTGGGTGTCGGGTTATTAGATGTTTAATCCATCGTTCCCCCTGTTCCGTCAACGTTGTCCAAGCACTGAAACATGCAGTTGCATTTCACAGCACCTTTTAGACAACGCGGTAGTGCCACCACGGTCGTTATTTTTAAATAACTACTACCTAAATATGTCTCCCCGCTGGGAATCGAACCGCCGACCTCTGGCTTCGAAGATCAAAGCTCTGTCCACTAGGCCACGGGGAGACATCGATATCGATAAAGTAAAGCGTTTTCGAGAAAAACAACATTTGGTTAAATAGGGTTGTATTTAATAATTTTGTTTGTCGTTCGACATAGGCTCTCTCTTATGTTATGCATTTCCTAGCTTAAATTATTGAAGAATATGGGAACCTTTACAATGTTGCAATATTATTTTTTGGTTTCGTAAAAACGAAAAAATCTTTTTAGTACCATTTTGAACAGAAAAACCTATTGTTTTTAGATGGCCCTACTAATCAAAAACTTGTTTTTGTCGAAAACACTTCAATTTATCAACATCTAACAGAAGTACCTTTTTTTTAGCTAAGGATCTAAGCCACCCAAAATACTTATTACATTTTCTTTATTATACAGGGTGTAAAAATAATTACCACTAATGTGTAAAGGTTTAGTCCGCCCCTGGCGAACTAATGAAGGCAAATGTTTTACAGGGATACCATTTTAAAGAGTCTTTACTTGTTTTAGGGTCCTCAAATGTTTCTTTTTTAAGATACGGAGTGTTAAACTTTTAAAAAACCTAAAAATTTCAAAGACTCTTTTAAGTGAAATTTCCCATATAACACTTTTGCCGGCAAGGCATTGGCAAAAGGTATCAAAAGACAATCAAAATGGGCAATTGGCCGTTATTAGGCTACGTGTTGCAGAAAATGTGATGGCATCCATCATTAATAAGTTATGATGAAAAAATGCGTTTAGGATGATGACATCCATCATTAATAAGTCATGCTGAAAAAATGCATTTAGGATGATGACATCCATCATTAAAGGTTTTGGCAAAAATATGCCTTTTAGATGATGGCATTACATTATTTTTTCCCAATGACAATAAAATGCATTTTTACCGTCCCGGGAACTAAAATGTGCATAAATAATGCACATGTATAATGTGTGTTTATGTACAGGGTGTCCCATATAACATTAAACACTATAATTTTTGAAAAACCATAAGAGATACAAGAAAAACTTAAATGCAGAAGTTGTTCGTTGAAATGTATTTTTTAGTATTTTTATTGTGTCTCTTATGGTTTTTCCAAAATTATAGTATTTAATTTTACATGGGACACCCTGCACATAAACACACATTATGCATGTGCATTATTTATGCACATTTTAGTTCCCGGACGGTAAAAATGCATTTTATTGTCATTAGGAAAAAATAATGTAATGTCATCATCTAAAAGGCATATTTTTGCCAAAACCTTTTAATGATGGATGCCATCATCCTAAATGCATTTTTTCAGCATAACTTATTAATGATGGATGTCATCATCCTAAACGCATTTTTTCATCATAACTTATTAATGATGGATGCCATCACATTTTCTGCAACACGTGGCCCAATAACGGCCAATTGCCAATTTTGATATCTTTTTGATACCTTTTTGCCAATGCCTTGCCGGCAAAAATGTTATATGGGTTGTTAGACCAGATATAAACGTTATTTATTTAAGCATTTCTGTTGTTATTACATAATTGCTAATAAAAATTAAAACAATTAATTTTTCAAAAGAAAAAATGCTTCAATGTTTTTGTATTGTTCGGGATTATGCAGTTTAGCGCATTATTTTTTTTTTTGGTTAACAAAGCATGCAACCTAAAAATATGAAGATACAACAAAGTTGTATTTTTAGGTGTTTCATCCGGAAAAATTTAAAAGTTGCAAAAAAGTCAGTAGCGTACATTTTTTGTCAATAATATTATTGTATTAAAATCGGATAAGGCATTTAGGATATTATTAAAAACCCGATTTTCTTTTTAAAGCTTAACACCCTGTATCTTACAAAGCAAATATTTCCGGACCTATGATTATATGAACTTTTTTCATAAAATTGGCTCAGGAATAGGACCTTAGATTTTCTTACCGCAACTATAGAAAACACCGTGTATAAATTAGTTTAGATTGGTTATAATAAGGATTCACGGCCTTTTTGGTTAATTTAATTTTATTAAATATGTTTACAATCAACTTTAATAATAATCTAATAAATTATGTCTTATCACTTGAATATTGTGTAAAGTTGAATGACTTTTTGTATCATATATTTTTAAATTGCGGAATTTCAAAGAAAGGTAATTTTCTAGAAACCTGCGGCAACTCCGATTTTAACGAAATTTGGTATATGGGGATTTTTGGGGCGCTGATCACGAAGATTTTTTGGAGGAAACGTTTCGTTCTCGAGATATTCATCATGAAAGTTCAAATTTGAACTAAGCTTATTTTCACTATATTCCCCCTTCTTTTGCACACAATTCTTGATTTAAAACTAAAGTGCCACAAAATATTTGATTTTTACCTTTTAAAACCACGTTTTTCTACGTTTTTATATTATTTTTGAATTAAATTGCGTGGCTTTTCTTTGATAATGCCGCAACCATACATACACATAGAGCGTCATGGCACACTGGGATTGAAATGATTCAAAGTATAGCTATGCAATTTAATGCAAAAATAATGTAAAATACGTAAAAAACGGGGTTTTAACAAATGAAAATCAAATACTGTGTGCCACTTTAGCTTCAAATCAATAATTGTGTGCAAAAAGAAGGGGGAATATTGTAAAAATAGGATGAGTTTAAATTTCAAATCTTTTGATGAATATCTCAAAAACAAAACGTTTCCGCCAAAAATTCTTTCAGATTCGTGATCAGCGCCCCAAAAATCCCCATATACCAAATTTCGTTAAAATCGGAGTTGCCGCAGGTTTCTAGAAAATTACCCAAAGAAACGTTTATCATATGTTATTAAATTATGAATAGCTAAAATTATATTAAAATAATTTTAATAAAACTTACCATGGCTGACCTTAAAGTTTTATTTCACAATACAGCACTATTTCTTGTTGCGACTTTAGTTAAGTGAGAGCTAAGAGAGTTACGTAGATATTTATACTCCGTAATGGAGCTATAGTTGTCTTGCGCAGTTGTTCATTCAAAGAAAAAAACTCGTTTTCGTTAAAGGAAGTACGTTAACTTTGAATCACCCCAACTCAAATAACAGTAAAACGTCCCATTTAACTAAGAAACGGAACATTTACCTTTAAGGGGTAATAGTTTAAGTTGTAGCTAAACTGTGGCGCCAGTGGTCCGTAATAATACACTCCTGGACAAAAAAAACCGGAAAAACAAAATTTTTATTAAATTCAATCTTAAACAACTTTTGGTTTTTGACAGATTTTAATTGTGTTATGTACCAGTTGTAGATCCTTCCATTAAGATTATTGTTTAATATGGGGGTAATTATTTGGTATACGGTTTTCTGCTATTTTAACGATTTTTTAAAATATTTTTGACGTACATGTTATCTATTAGTTGTCCTTAATAATAATATGAAGGCGCAGTTATGATTTTTTTTAATTTTTTTATAATTAAAAATATTGTTTTGCATTTGTCCACTTTTATTATGGACAATTGGCAACGTAGTATAATGTTTAATAATAAAAGAGGGATTATAAAGGTTGGTCAGGTTAGTTCTTGTTAGTCAACGTTTTTTTTTAAATCCTTTAATTACACCAAAGACACTTTATGAATCCAGTTTGTGTGAATTCTGTCTTTTATTCACTCATAAATAGAATCAGACCCTTCCGATGTTGCCAAATGCTTTCCATATTTAGCATGCTATAACCACACCCCTGTGAGCTGTGGGTATAACCATAAAGTAACATACCTACGGATAAGAGAAACCATGGCAAGCTAAAATTTTCGTACCGCTTTTGCGGCAGGCTTGTCATTTTTGCCAGTTTACACTTTAAATGCGTCGGTCCAAGCCTCGCCTCGTGTAACATCAGCGGTGGGGAGACACATAAGCTTACTGAAATGACTAACTGGCGGTACTTCAACGAGAAACGAATAAAATTATAATGGGAGTTTTCGCATGACCTGTCCTTAAATCGGCTATTCCATGATAACTCTTATAATTTCCTTACTCTATGGTATAACTGATGTTTTTAGTCGTTTTTCTTTCCACTTTTAAGTTATGAATTAACAATTTTATATTTATCATATTTTTATATCTTTATTCTCAAAATATGTGGAAAAAATGTAATTTTTACTTAATTTTACATGTGATGTTCAGTTTCATTAACTCGTTTTACCAATTTTACCCAGCCCAGCACCCCTTTTCACTCCCCGGTCTCTTAAGTTTGTTTACTGATTTTTTTAAACGGAATATTTTTGATGTGCGCCACTTACGTTTTATTTAGAAGAGTGTCTAAAATATGTAAGTATCAATAATTTTTAAAAAACCCTTAAAATAGCAGAAAACCGTTTATTAAAATCAGGGCCGTATTAACTGTTGGAGGCGCCCTAGGCTAGAATTCCCGGAGCGCCTATTTTCTATCAAGAAAATTTAAAAAATTAATTTTGAACATCAAAAAAAAGGTCTTTTCCTCCGTGGCGGCGCCTACTATGTGGCAGGCGCCTTCCCGAAATAAAATTGTATGACCAAAAAAAACATTCTCTCCTTTTCGCGCCTATTTCATTCCAAAACACCTTATTCACATAGAAATTAGTCACCAAATATCCCCACTCATCTTAAACTTTTTGAAAAACTCCCTGTCTAGCGCCTATTACTCCCCTGTCTGGCTCCTATTTTTTCATGGCGCCTTAGGCTGTAGCCTAGTCAGCCTAATGGATAATACGGCCCTGATTAAACTGTTACCAATATGGGGATTGCAAAAAGGTTTATAGAATTAAGGTCAAAGCACACCAGCTAGGCGCTCAAGGCTCAGTACGCTGACGGTTCGATCAAATATTTTACATGCTTTTTAAATGAATGACCTTGAATAACATTTAAATAGCATGTTAAATATTTGTGAGCGTACGGAGACCTGAGCGCCTAGTGTGCTTTGACCATTAGGTGTTATACAGGAGAGAGCCAAATGTTGTATTTTGCCCAAATTTTTACACCATGTGGAATAATTCGATGTAATAAGCCCTACCAATGTATTCGATTTAAAAGCACCCTTATTCATTTATATCAGTATTTCTATTCTAAAAGGAAATTCAAATTTGAAAAATGATTATGAGATTTGTGTATCGGGTGTCAAGTTATAATATTAGATCTTCCTTAAAATTGTTATTTTTGGTAATTAAAAATTTAAAAAAATATATTGATTTGTAAAGTTGGTTTCGTAGTTTCCAAATCAAGAATCAGATCTTTGTTTTATCTCTTAAGATATACAGGCTACGACAAAAAGTAAAATTTTAAAAAAGCTGCAAAAACTAAAATATATAGCTTGTAACTGCATCGCGCAAAATTTTTGATTATTGAAATTATCATAAAGGGCCTTATTTATGAATATTAAGGCCCCGGTCCGAATTATGCTTACAGCGCGCTCATAGCGTACCAACACGCGGTCCGATTCGTGCTTTTCACGCTTACCCTTAGCGTGGAAACTATGACGTCACATGTGTCGTCACACCCTAGTGCTGACAGTACTCAAGATCATTGGACTTTAGATACTTGGACAGTACTCACGGGTCGGAGCATTGTTAAGCATCGACGTTTTTCGGCTCCATTTATTCGAATCGATGTATTGTGTCCGTGATTTCAAGCGTCCAAAATAAAATCTACCTATCGTAACTTCCCCGGATTGAAGAAAATGCTTAAAATAGAAGTATTTTCCCATCTTCATCAGTTACACCACATACTCCACTCATGTTTATATCAAAATATGCTTTGTTAGGTTGTTGAACGTGTTGAATTCGTAAGCACACTCATAAGTGGTCCGAATAATTAATACTTCAAACAGACGTTGGCGCGCTTACTTAAATCGGACCCCAGTGAGCACAATTCGGACCGCGGCCTTAAAGAATCTGGCAACAAGGCGCTATTCGAATCTATAGCTGGCAACGTCGCAGGAGCTTGTTCGTCTTTTCGATCATTTGCTTTGCTTGTCATTCTTGTCATTCCGGATTTATGCATTTCTGAAAATTATCCTGAAATAAATTCTTTCCGATTTTCTTTGTGTTAAACGTTCAATATACCGAAGTAAGTATTTCAACATTTCATACTTGTTTCTGTTTATATGAAAAAAAACTGTATAGTCAACTGTAAATGAATGGGTTTTTATGGAACTAAAAAAAACACACTTTTCTTAGGATCAAAATGCCAAAAATCAAGCTTCAGTCTTCAGACGGAGAAATTTTTGATATCGATGTTGAGATCGCCAAATGCTCGGTCACTATAAAAACTATGTTGGAAGATTTGGGTATGGATGATGAGGAGGAAGAAGTTGTCCCCCTTCCAAACGTTAATTCGGCCATTCTGCGTAAGGTTTTGCAGTGGGCGACTTTTCACAAGGACGATCCACCACCACCAGAAGATGATGAAAACAAAGGTATTCTAAAGATTTTAAACTATATTTTTATTCCTAGAGTAAATCCTAATCTTGTCTTAAAGATATTCCAGTAAACAAGACAGTCTTAAAAGTTTATTTACAACAAATACTTTTCTTTGTAGAGAAAAGAACCGACGACATCTCATCGTGGGATGCTGACTTTTTAAAGGTAGATCAAGGAACTCTTTTCGAACTCATTCTCGCTGCAAACTACCTTGATATTAAAGGTCTTTTAGATGTTACTTGCAAAACTGTCGCTAACATGATCAAAGGTAAAGCACCCGAAGAGATCCGTAAGACATTTAACATTAAAAATGATTTTACTGCGTCTGAGGAAGACCAAGTTCGTAAGGAGAATGAATGGTGTGAGGAAAAGTAGGTTAGGACAAGACTGTGTTGTATTATATGGTTATTTTTCTCTTAATTTTGTTCCTGTAAATTTTTTCTCGAGTGAAATAGTTTTTCCCTAAATTATTGTCTTATTGTTAGTATTAGTAAATGGTACCATCAGCTTGAGCAGATCAAAATATAGGTATCAGTTGTAGCACTTAATCTTCAATATAGTAGAGTAGCTAGATGCTAAATATTTTACTGAAGTTGCCATTTATTTAATCTGATATGTCTATTACTTAAAAATTATATTTTGTCTCGATATCTGTTTCTCTTTGGATTGTTTCATGAAATTAATATCTAAACTGAGATCTCAACACTACTATTTACACATGATAATGATTCATTTGTGTTGTTATTTTTTTATTTCATAACTTAATAAAAATATGTTTAAAGTCAGCTGACTTGTGTTTGTTTTTGTGGAAACAATGTTTGTTTATACTTATTAATCAGGCGTTGAGGGCCAGAGCGGACCATCTCACAATTAAAAAATGTACTTTAATGAGTATTTTCAATCGCATAAAAACTTATTTATCAGAGCCAAGTATTAATAATTGATAGTGGTAGCTTACTAAGTCCACTTTAGCTCTAATAAATAAGTTGCATACTATCTAAAATATTGAGTTAAAGAAAATTTTATGGATTGTGTGATGGTCTGCTCTGGCTCTCAACGCCTCAAATATAGTTATTTTTGTATTCTGGTGGCAAAGCATTTTAGTCTTTTGACTAAAAATTTGTGGGAGAAATTTTTGTTAATTTATGTCTTTTGGCTGCCTAGGAATAAAAAAAAATATTTGGACTATCAAATTTTGGCGTTATTTTTAAAAAGGAGTGTAAATGTATAATCCAGGAGTGGCCAACCGATCGATCGCGATCGACTGGTCGATCGCGACTATTAGTCAAGTCGATTGTAGCATTGTCAAAAATTTAAATACCTGAACCAGAGCCGTGTCTACCAGGTGGTGAAAAAATAGGCGCCAGATAGGGAGTAATAGGCGCTACACAGGGAAGTTTCTAAAAAGTTTAGGTCGGGTGGGGATTAGAACTAATCTTTCTGCGGGGATATAAATAAAATAGAGGTGTAAATGAGAGAATGACTTTTTTTTGCTCTTCAAATTTTTTTCTTTGTACGACAATAGGCGCTCTGGGAATTCTAGCCTAGGGCGCCTCATACCCTTAATACAGCCCTGAATATGACATTGGTAGATAGCACTGGGTGTCGTCACTGAAAAGTCGATCTTGGGCCTAAACAAGTTGGCCACCCCTGGTATAATCATTAAAAAAAAATTAAATTATCTGAAAACTGATGTTTTTGTGGAAAATAGAATTTTTATTAAAATGGCATATCTTTTCCTAAGGCAACAGATATGTAGACATTTCTTATACAGTATGTCCACGGATGGACTTTACAAAAGGACAAAAGAATTAAAAATTTAAATGTTCAATAAAGTCGTGCATGGTAATTGTTTTTGCAACAACAAAAACAGATTCACGATTAAGAAATTTGTTTTGTTTTGTACAGGGGCTCAAAAAGTACAAAACTTTGAAAATTGACCAAGACAAATTTTCCTTTATTTTTAATAATTTAGCAAAATGTAAAATAAAAAAGATTTTTAGATTTAAATGAGGATCTAATATGTAAAATTTCACATCAAATAAATAAAAAATAGGTTTTTAGTATCATACTGTTTAAATCATGTTTTACATCTTTTTTACATAATTTGTCTGGTTCTACATTTTTGTATTTAAATATTTTTGATAATCTTTGACATTAATTATTGTATTATATCAAGGGTTTTCTGCCAGAAGGGCGTATCCTCATAATTTGTGATTTTCTTTTTGTAGGAACATAAGACTTATTTTGTCTTGGTCGATTTTTACATTTTTGTAGTTTTTGGAGCCCCTGTACAAAACAAAACAAATTTCTTAACCTGAATTTAATTTTTCTAAGAAGCATAAGCAATTTGCAGGCTTTTTTTATACCATAAAATTTAGGTTTTTCCAATATCACAAAATTGTTTGAAAGAAGTTATAGTCTAAGATTCGAATAGGAAGCGAACTTCACCCATTCGTTTAGCGGATAAAAACTGTTTTATATTAAAATAGTATGCAAACAAAGGAATTGCCATGGGGTTGCCTAAAAGAATTAGGTCAAGGCTATGACCAATTAAAATTTTTGAGTGTTCTTGTATAGTGTCAATTTTCATTTTTTTATTGTCCATCACAGTACAAATATAATGATACATTTTGTTTCTTCAATTTTATAAATAAAGCTGTGGTAAATTTTTAAATTGTAACCTTTAAAAACATTTTTTGATACATTCTGTATTATGTAAAAATATATATTTTAATAAGTAGCATATGTACATACAAAAATATATAGGTTGCCATTATACAAGGTGGGTCAAAAATTTTAAGGTTTTTTTTAATTAAATAAGCTAATTAAGCTCATTTTCTTAGGCAACCCTATATATAAAAATTTGCAAAATAATTTGCGAATGGCTTGTATCTACTATTACTACTATTAAATATTTCCAAATTAAGCCCTCTAATAAATTGTTATAGTCAAAAAATTTTGGGCATTGAAGTTATGAACTATTTAATATTCCACCTACACACCACCTTCTAATTTTATTCGCCAATTTCAGCTTTGTGGTAAAGAAAATTTGCAATAAATTTGCAAACGGCTTCAATTTTCATTTTTTACCATTAAATATTTCTAAATAAAGCTCTCCGATAAATTTTAATAGTCAAACAATTTTGCGCAAAGATGTTATGAGCTATCAAATATTCCGCGGCTCTTCCTCGGGGTAAAAATTCGAAAAATAATTCGCAAATGGCTAATATTTTGATTTTATGCTTTTAAAAATGTCTAAATGAAGCCCTCTGATAAATTTTGATAGTAAAAAAATTTTGCCTTGAAGTTATGAACTATTAAATATTCCACTGGGCCACCTTCTAATCTAAGTCGCCAGTTTCAGCTTCGTGGTAAAGAAAATTTGTTGCGGACTGCTACTGGTTTGATTTTTACTATTAAATATATTGATGAATTTTCATAGTCAAAAAATGTGCAAAAAGTTATGAGCTACTGAATATCCCACGGCGTTTCCTCAGGGTACAAATTTCCAAAGGAATTAGCGAATGGCTTAGATTTTGATTTTTTATTTTAAATATTTCTAAATAAAGCCCTTTGATAAGTTTTGATAGTCAAAAATTTTGCGCATTGAGGTTATGAACTATTAAATATTCCACTGGGCCACCTCCTAATTTAGCTTAGTGTTAACGAAAATTTGCAATAAAGTCGCGAATGCTTTGATTTTAATTTCCTACTATTTAATATTTCTAAATTAAACCTTCTGGAAAATTTTGATAGCCAAAAAGGTTTTATGCGTTGTAGTTATGAACTATTAAATATTCCACTGGGCCACCTCCTAATTTTAGTCGCCAGTTTCAGCTTCGTGGTAAGACAAATTAGCAATAAATTCTGTAAGCGCTTTAATTTCAATTTCTTACTATTAAATATTTCTAAAATAAGCCTTCTGATAAATTTTGACAGTCAACAAATTTTTGCATTGAAGTTATGAACTAATAAATATTCCACTGGGCCACCTTCTAATTTTAGTCGCCAGTTTCAGCTTCGTAGTAACGAAAATTTGCATAAAATTCGCAAACGGCTTCGATTTTAATTTTCTACTATTAAATATTTTTAAATAAAGCTATCTGATAAATTTTAGGTAAAAGCTAGATGGTCAAAATATTTTGCGCATTTAGGTGATGATCTATTTAAACATTCCACTTGGCCACCTCGTTATTTAGCTTTGTGTTAACGAAAACTTGCAATAAAGTCGCGAACGCTTTGATTTTAATTTCCTACTGTTAAATATTTCTAAATTAAACCCTCTGGAAAATTTTGATAGTCAATAAGATTTTTGCGTTGTAGTTATGAACTATTAAATATTCCACTGTCGCCAGTTTCAGCTTCTTGGTAAAGAAAATTTGCAATGAATTCGCGAACAGCTTTGATTTTATTTTCCTACTATTAAATACAGGGCCGTATTAAGGGTATGAGGCGCCCTAGGCTACAATTCCCAGAGCGCCTATTTTTCTACTAAAAAATTTTTAAAGAGCAAAAAAAAAAAAGGTCCTTACCTCCATTTCAGTCATTCTCTCCTTTTCGCGTCTATTTTATTTATTTATATCCCCACAGAAAAGTTAGTTCTAATCCCCACCCGACCTAAGCTTTTTAGAAACTTCCCCTGTCCTAGCGCCTATTACTCCCCTGTATGGCGCCTATTTTTTCATGGCGCCCTAGGCTGTAGCCTAGTCAGCCTAATGGATAATACGGCACTGATTAAATATTCCCAGATGTGTTTCATAGGCACCATATATTATTTGTCAATTTTGAAGATTTACGGCCGTATTCACCAGTTCTGACAAATATTTATCAGACTGATAGCCTACTTAATAAGCGGGCTATCAGTCTGATAAATAATATTTGTCAGAGCTTGGTGAATACAGCCGTTAGATACCTTAGATATTGATCAAATATATGACTTGGTTACTTAAAACTTTATATAACGTTGTAGGTAGCAATGTTTAAAGTATACGTCGTTGGTTTAAAGAATTAGCCACAAGCAACTTAAAGCCAATGCAATTTTACCTTTTTGAATTTAAAAAAAACTGTATTATATGCCAGGTATTATACATAATGTGGGCCAGATTATTTCTGAAAACCCTAAAATAAGATCCGACCCTGTTATAAACCTAAACAGGTGAACTAACATCGAACAGGTAATCAGCGAGCTGGCTGCGACTAGCGAACATCAAAGAAGGGGAAAAACAATCCGCGTGCGAGCCATGCCAATGCCTTCTTCATAGCTCAGCTCAGTTGTTTTTACGGCAACGAACTGTTATTAGCTGCATAAAGAACTCTTGAAAAATTCTATCGGGAAAATCGACTGTAGTTTATTAGAAAATTTACTAAATTTTCCGGGAGGTAATTGCGTTTGGGCACGCATTTCCGGTTTGCCGGTTTCCAATAAAAGTATTGATAAAACTATTGAAGAACTGTTTATTTGAATGAAACGGTACAAATCACTAGTGGATGAAATTGATGAGAAGTTTTAAATGGACTTAATTTATTTCGCACTGCGGTTTATTTGGTTATCAGTGACTTTGGTCAGTGACAGTTTTTTGCGGTGACTGAAATTAATGTGAATTATTTTAAGGGTAAGTTTTTAGGTGAAATACTTTTAAATATTCAACATTTTTTTTTATTGTACAAAAGTCTTTTCTTAACTACACCATATTTTTGGAAATGAACAATTAATAATAGTTTTTACTTCAATTAATTTTACTAGTTCTAAATTGGAACTTTTTATCTGTGTACTTTTATACAGGGTATTCTTAAAGTTGATATATTAAGATTCTTTAAGTATTTTTTTAAGTTCAAATAAACGTTGGTTTACAAAGTCTTCATTAAAGGGTGTTCTAACTATCTGGGAAATATTTAAAATTTTGAAAACACTTATTTTAATAAAATGTGTTAGTCTAGCTATAGGATTGGCTCCTTTACCTATAAAATCTTAGTTTTTTTACTGCAAACACCTTTATAGCTCAGCTCAGTTGTTTTTAAGGCAACAAACTGTTAACTGTTATTAGCTGCATAAATAATTCTTTTGGACATTCTATAGGAAAAAGTGGACTTTGTAATTTATTAAGGAACTTCCGAAATTTTCCGGAAGGTAATTGCGTTTGGACAAGCATTTCCGGTTTGCCTGTTTTCAATGAAAGTATTGATAAAACTACTAAAGAACTGTTTATTTGAATGAAAAGGGACAAATCACTAGTTTATGATGATATTGATTAGGGGTTTTGAGTGGAATTTATTTCGCACTACGGTCTATTTGGTTATCAGTGACTCTGGTCAGTAAAACTTTAAATTGGTAATTTATGTGAATTTCTTTTAAGGGTAGGTTTTTCATAATTTTTTTAAACTACAACATTTTTGGAAAGTAAACAATAAAAAATCATTTTTATTGAAAATAGCGTTGTTTAAAATTAAAATGAATAGATGTAAACCTTATATATTATTTCTTGTTGTTGTTGTTGTTCTTACTATAATAATAATAATTTCTAATAAAAAGTAACAACACTTCATTTTTAAAAGAAAAAAACTTTTATGTTTTTGTATGGTCCAGAAATGTACACTTAATTGGATTTATTCTTAAAAACTGGACACACAAAAATTGAACCCAATACCTATTTAGCCGGAGGGAGGTGGGGGTGAAAAAAATCTGCTCTTATCCGTATTTATTGTAAAAAGAGGGCGCCAACTGCGATATCTTGCAGACATTTTTGAGCTACTCTGTATTTAAACGATTTAAATTTTAGATAAATTTTTTATTTTTTACAAATTTTACCTAATAAAAATATACGGTTTTGAGATTTCTAAGCTTAAAAAAATCAATTCATTTAAAACATTCATCATCTTTTAAGACATCTTCCAATCTTCCACAGAGCCGTACGCAGGGGGCAATTGCTTCCCCCCACCCCGGGGCCCAAAAAGACCTCTTAAAGATGGGTTGTTTGGTGGAGGTATAGCGCCTACGTAAAGCCCTTGTTTTTTATTGTTGCCGTATTCCTAAGCCCCTTTGTTTATTTACCTAGAGTCCTTTTTTTTTTGGTTGCCTCCCCCTAAAATTACTTGCTGCGGACGGCACTGATCTTCCATATGTATAATAAACTTTTTACTTAAAAAAACCTTTAAAATTCTGTGTATCTGATGACCCTATCTAAATGTTTAGTTTTATTCGGGTGTTACAAAAGTAGGGTGTAGGGTGGCCACCTGTTATGAACATCATGTCGTATCTGTCGTACTTTCAAGTATAGTTTATACCCTTTAAAAAGTGTCAGTTGTTATTCAGAATACTAAAATATATTTTATGGTATTAGTTCTGATAAGAAATTATATTTTTGGCAATTAAGAAAGTTATAAAGTTTTTTTAAGTACTACGACTACGAACTTAAGAGCCTTTTATACGGTCATATCCTTCGTAGTTCATTTTCAGTTTCAGCCGTACTGTCAGGTTTCCCTATAGGTAAAAATTATAAAAATAAATTCTTTTTTCATTTTTACACATAAAAAAAATTGCACTTTTATTTTTTTAAATGAGATTTTTCATTAACCTTATAATACGGTCATCTTTAAGTATTTTTTAAATATTATAATACCCTGTTTAAATCTTGGTTCTTTTAAGTAGATTACTATATTTTTTTTTAATTAAATTTGCCTGATAATTTGCTTGGTTTTGAAGCGCCAAGTAAAACTGACACATAGGGGGGATCATGGTTAGTTCTGGTTAGTTAAATTTTGCATGAACGCCTGTGGCACTTCAAACCAATCAAATTACAGGTTTCAGTGCTTTTTACTGTAGTCCCCGATAAGTTAGACTAAGTAGGTAATGCACTTTTGCCGGTACTATCTTTTAAAGACAAATGCGTTTCGTTACAGAAAATTTTAGATAATAACAATGCAATCATTTTGTAATAGTATATTATATACCTAGGTTGAGAAGTGAGCTATTATTTACCGAGGCATTTTTATTTCGCCGAGGGATATAATGTGCCAGAAAAATTAGCTTTCACACCCGAGGTAATATATAGAATTTTTCACTGCTAACATTGATATATTAACTAGGGCTGGCAACCGAAACCGGTTAACCGGTTTCGGTTAACCGCAGTTTTAGCCAAAACCGAAAACCGGTATTCGAAAACCGGTTTCGAATACCGGTTAACCGGTTTTGAAAAACCAGTTTTCGAATATCGGTTAACCGGTTTTAAAAAAGCGGTTTTCAAATACCGGTTTTTAGATAATCGGTTTCGAATACCGTTTTTTTTTTTGGAGTGTAAGACAGATACAGATTTTTATAATTTACAAGGTTTTCCATTTTAAAATTTAATATGTTTTGTCCTACACTGTATATCCTAGAAGATAAAAGCATTCTGATGAAAGATATGGATTCTACAGAATCTACCCAACAAAACAGTGTTTTTATTTATTTTATACGTTAAAAAATGAAAAAGTTGGAAAGATGTATCTCTATTACGCTTCTAAGAATAATTTAAAATTATTTTCAGATTTGGATGGTCATATTTCCGAAACTAATTGAGATAGACACATCAAATGTAGTATTTTTTAAAGCATTTTAAAATATTTTTTGGTGGTGATATAATATTCAGAGTTATTCCATTTAAAAAATCATACCTATTGTCGTACCCTGTATATCATATGAGATAATAATCATCGGATTACTGATTAGAATACTACCGAATTAACCAAACAAGCTGACATTTTAGTTTATTTTGTACAATAAAAAATAATAATGTTAAGGGGGTGTAAATTTATAATAACATATAATAAGTTTTAGGTTTCCAAAAGCATTTGTAATAATTTATAATATTTTTCCAGTAAAAAGCACCTCATTTTAAGTTAGATTGGTAAGTTTCAGAATTTTGACCAAAAAATTAATTTCTATCCCATAGTGCGATGACCAGCTGCATCAACCGGCATATCATAAAAGAAATATAGCAAAGGCGGCCGCGAAGACAAGCATGCCGATTTATTTGCTTTAAACTTTTTGTGATTTTTTTCTTATCAAAGAGCACCGAATTTACATTTTTAAACTTTTTGGCATTAGTAATTTCCTAACAATTTGTTGAATGTATCGGAATATCAAGTAGACTGAAGCGTGTTTCTAATCAGAGTGGCTTTATGCAAAAATTTGGCATGTGTAAAATTTGGATATGAGAATTGTTCTGGTTTTAGTTAATTCTGGTTAGAAATATTTATTCTCGTTAGGGGAATGAAGTAAATAATAGCAATTTCTCAGGTTGGCAGTGAAAAAAAAAAACTATATTTATAATATGCAATAAAAAATACTTTTATTCCCTTTATTATAAGTTTTCTTAAACAAAACAAATAAACCAATAAATAATAAAAACAATTTAACTTTTATTTTTTGCTTCTTGAATTTCATGGGTGAATCCAATCTAAACCACTTTGTCATTTTGCGGTGGATATTTGATCGCGCTTAGGGAAACAGGAACAACTCACGTGTACTTCCGTTGTCCATTAGAAGTAAAACGGATAAGCTAAAATTTTAAAACTAAATGGTATGAATTTTATTTCTAGTTTTGATAAATAAAAACACAGTAAACTAACCAAAAGTTGCGGTAATTTTCTAGAAACCTGCGGCAACTCCATTTTGACGAAATTTGATATACGGGGTTTTGAGGCGCTGATCACGAATCACGAAAATAATTTTTGGCGGAAACGATTTCGTTGTTGAGATATTCATCATCAGACTTGAATTTTAATCTAATCCTATTTTTACAATATTCCCCCTTCTTTTTGCACACAATTCTTGATTTAAAGCTGAAGTGGCACACAATATTTGATTTTCTACCTTCTAAAGCCCGTTTTTACGTATTTTACATTATTTTGCATTAAATTATATAGCTATACTTTGAATTATTTCAATCCCAGTGTGCCATGAAGCCCTATGTGTATGTATGGTTGCCGCATTATCAAGAAAAGCCACGCAATTAATGCAAAAATACGCCAAAAGCAAAAACGGTTTAAAGGTGAGGATCAAATATTGTGTCGCTTTAAGAGTAGAATCAAAAGTTATGTGACAACTTAACGGTTGGAATTTGAATCAGATTGTGTTAAAGAATATAGGAATAAACATTATGTTCAAATTTGAACTTTGATGATGAATATCTTAAAAACGAAACGTTTCCCCCAAAAAATGAGTTTCAGAATTCGTGATCGACGCCCCAAAGAACCCCGGTATACCAGAATTTTGTTAAAATCGGATTTGCCTCAGGTTTCTAGAATTACCTTTTTGTTGAAACTAATTAATCTTTAGTGGGGAAACAAAAATATGTTGCATCCTTTTAAAACAACGTTTTTTTAATACAACTACATGGATGGTCAAAAATTAAAATAAATAACGGCCCTAATTATAAAAAAAAAATATATATTTTTAGAATGCTTTTAAAGAAGCTAAAGAAAAGTTAGTATTAACGTGTACTTACATACAGGATTTAGTCCCTTGGCCAGTAATATATTGGACTTCATGATAAGAACCCTTTCTAAACCTTTAAAGGAGGGCTCTCTTTGACGAGTCTAACACGAATATTCATACCGCCATATATGGAAGCGGCGCTTTAACCCAGCCGGTCAATGTCAAAAGTTTCAAGTGTCGGACTGAGCGAACGCGGCCCCTTTTTTGTCGGACAAGTTTACCACAATGTTTTACATGCTAATTTTAATGTAATGGTAAAGATTACAGTCATAAAACCATAAGGTCCAAACACATCTTTTAAGGATCGGACTAGACAGGTTTCGTTACTAACCCTTACGATTTTTGGCACAAAATTGCATGTAAAGCATTGTGGTAAACTTGTTCGACCAAAAAGTGACGCGTTCGTCTAAGGGTTAGTTCATAAGCTGGCGAAATGCGATTTGCGAATTGCGAAACTCGTTCTGATTGGTTAATTTGTAATGACTTTCGAATATTTCGTTACAAATTGACCAATCAGAACACGATTCGCAAATCGCATTTCGCAAGCTTTAGAAATAAGCTTAATCCGATAACCGAAACATTTTACATTGACTGGCTGGGTTAAAGCGCCGCTTCCATATATGGCGGTATGAATATTCGTGGTAGACTCGTCAAAAGAATCCCCTTAAAAGGTTTTAAAAGTGTTTTTATCATAGGGTCCATTTCATTACTAGGGGATTATTTTAATTGGGGTAACAAAAATATTTTTTTCAATACAAATACATGAATGGTCGAAAATTAAAATAAATGTGGCTTTAACTGAGGAGGTGTTCTGCAAACCGCAGTTTTTGACAAAATCAACAAAACCGAGTTATGTATGGAATATTATATTTTAAATAGTGTTTCATGACCAAATTAGAGATATTCTTAAGTAACTGTGTTCGTTCTATCTCAACTTCTTAAAAATGTTTGATATTTTATTCAAGTGCGCAACAAGAAGCTGTTTTTCTTATTTTTTTAAATCTTTTTGACATCCCACGAAGGCATATGCCTAAATACCAGAGTACCGTGGGTGTCGGGATATTAGATGTTTAACCCATCGTTCTCCCTGTTCCGTCAACGTTGTCCAAGCACTGAAACATACAGTTATGCATTTCACAGCACCTTTTAGACAACGCGGTAGTGCCACCATGGTCGCTGTTTTTAAATAACTACTCCCTAAATAATAAAAAATAATCTCTTATGCAAAAACTGCGGTTTGCAGATCACCTCCTCAACTATCAAAGACAATATTTTTAGAATGATTTAAAAGAAATTAAAAAAATAGTATTAACGTATACTTACATTTTTACATACAGGGTCTCTCCAAGTGCGAAAAAATAAATTCCTGAGGCTAAAATATGACGATAAAAATGGATTATTTCGGAAATTGTCGAAAATTCAATCTGGTTTTAGTTTTCTATTAATAATTTTGTTAATTATAGGTGTATTATAACATTATGCGGCTAGAAAAGGTTTTAAAAGGTGAAAACTTTAAATAACTTTTTTAAGCTAGTCTGTATTCAACTTCTAGATAAAAGTTCTAATTCTTCAACATATTTAACCTTAGAAAGGTATACATGGTAAAAATTGATGTAAACAGCCGTTTTTGAGATATCTGAAATAAAAAATTCAATATTAGTTTGGCCAAGTAAAATCGAAATAGGTTTTTGGGTCACTCTGTATGTAGATAAAAATTCTTATTATTTAACATATTTTACATGAGAAAGGTATACTTAGTAAAATTAAAAGCAGCCGTTTTAAGAATACCTGGTTTAAAAAAATACCTCTTGTTTATCCAGGTCTAAGCTATTCACGGTGTTTCAAAGAAGATTTGACCTATTAGGGAGAAAATTCTTGGATTATTTTTAAAAGAAAAGTTTAAATAAACCTATATCCTAAATGGCTTAACTTTTGAAATACGAGCAGGACAAGTAGCACTTATGATGGATTTTCCAAAAGCGCTCTGCTACGCACCTTAGATTTTATTAAATTTTTCCTCTAATATTAACCTAAGCATTTATACTTTTTTTCACCCTTTCGGGGTCATCCCACCCAGGTCCGACGACCTCCCCCTAGGTGGTGCACTGCAGCCTGAAGGCTTATTGTACCTTGACCCCTACTCCTTCTCATTCACACACCATTCATTCCATAACTTGGATGGTTGTTGCTCAGTCCGCATCCCCAAGCAGAACACCGTGTGCCGCTGAGCATTTATACTTAAAGATCAGTACATTTTTCTAAAACACCCTGTATAGCTAGCAGAGATAGTGTAAAGCCACGTACAGGCTTGGATACAATCAGCGAAAACATTTGTTGGTCGACTGTATCTTGAATGTTGCACATCGGTAGGCCGACTTCTTGCAAACGCCATGGCAACATCGGTGGGCGTTTTCATCCAAGAAATCGGCAAGTCACCCGTTTTCCATTTAATATTGAAAATTTCGGCAAGTTTGTACGAGTTTTAAAACTAGTGTGAATGCGAAACACTTGTATCTGCAAATGTTGGCCAACTTTGTTGCTGAAAAATTTTTTGAACAAGGTACAGTCGGCCGACAATGTTGTCCCGATTGTATCCAAGTCTCGCTTAAGAAAACCTCACCAAATTGTTATGGTTGAAAATTTCTAATAAGTTTAAGAAAAGCTCGCAGTTGGTTTTGCAAAGGTAAATCCAGAAATTGAACTAAAAAGTTTAATTTTTTAAAAGCTTCATCTATTGATTCGGTTGCGTTTTGGATTGCTTTAATAAAGAAACTAAATTAAATCATGGCTGTCTTTGTTTTTAAGTTTGTCAGAAATCGCTGTGTAATTATTTGTTTCATTCAATTGGTCACGGGGATCCTCAACGGTACGTTAACTTTATGGTCTTTTTCACCAAGACTAATAAAAAAAAATATAAGCACCGGTTTAAAGGAAGATATATTTTAATAATTATTATAAAAATATATGGTATATTTTAAAGTCAGTGTCTTTTAATTATTTAACTTTTTATATTTATGCTTAGTTATGACTAAGAATTAGCGTTTATGATCTCTGTTTTAAATGTAACTTCGTTTTTTTTGTACACATGAGTTTTTAGAGTGTTCAAATATTTATTTTCTAAAAGCCGATTCCCACCTAGAGGTTTTAACCCAGGGTTTTTACCCTGGGTAAAAAGTCTTTGATTCCTGACGATTCACACACGTAATTTCTCTAGTATTACTTGTACGACAAACCTATAAAGATAACCTTATTAGACCAAGTAATTATAACAAGAAACTAATTCATCTTACATAATCGAAATAATGCGTTAAAGCAGATTCCCACCTAGGGGTTTTAACCCCGGGTAAAAAGTCTTTGAGTCCCGACGATTTACACCTGCGAGGCATGGGTAAGGGGTTAAAACTCGTGCGTTTCCACCCGCCAAATTAGGACTGATTCTAATTTTCCCCTATGGGCGACGACTTTTTGACAAAATTCCCTACATAAATTAACGGTTGGTACTACCAAAAGTTGTGATTCGATTCAAATATGCATAGACCCTCTTTGTTTGACCTCCGGACAGTGCGGACGTGCGTAGAGGACTACAAAGTTCTTCCCGGAGTGGCGGCTAGAGGTGTCGTACGAACGTTTTTTACCTTCGGGGATCAAGGAAAGATTCACGCTTAATTGACGGCATCTTTCTTCTGGATCTAAGCGCTGTGGAGCGAAGATTCCTATAAGCTGATGGTATCCTGTTTGGTGGTGAACACGAGGTATTTCTCAAATGGCGGGAAATAGATGGGCGTGCCATGGGAACTGTCAGAAATGGGTGTCGACTCATGAGTCACGGGTGAACACTCCTAAGTAGGAATCGGCTTTAAATGTAGTTACATATTTTACTTTTTAAGTTTTTATGTGTATATCAACATATTTATTTAATTATTATATGGATATAGGACTTTTTCTGCACTACTGACGACCCTTTGTACAACTTGTACTGTATGGTAATAAACGATATCTATCTAGCTATAATATAATAGTCCTTGGGCCTGTAATAAAATGAACTTCATGATAAGAACACTTTTAAAACCTTTTAGGGCAGAGGCGTTCCTTTTGACGAGTCTACCACGAATATACATATACCGCCATATATGAAAGCGGCGCTTTCCCCCAGCATGTCTACTGTTTCGGGTGTTGGATTCGGCGAACGCGTCACTTTTTTGTCGGACAAGTTTACCACAATGTTTTACATGCAGTTTTCAAACATTGTGCCAAAAATCGTAAGGGTTACAGTGACGAAACCCGCGTAGTCCGATACCGATAAAAAGTGACGTGTTTGTCCGGTCCGACACCCGAAAAATTTGACATGACAGGCTGGGTTAGAGCGCCGCTTTCATATGGCGGTATGAATATTCGTGATAGACTCGTTAAAGGACCCCTAAATAGGTTTTAAAAGTGTTCTTACCATAAAGTTCATTTCGTTACTGGCCCAAGGACTAAAGCCGGCTGTCCATGAGAGCGGTTTTCCGCTCGCGGATGATAATTCAGCGTTGTGATTGGTTAGTGCAAATTTAAAATGCTTTTCCCACCATTTTCAACGCGGATCCGCAAAAAGTTAAGATGAAGTTAACTCTTTTGCGTTTTCCACTAGATTGTGCGGATTTTTCAAATTAATAGCCAGGAAATATAACCTTGAACTAGTTGATGAGCTTGATGATAAGACAAGACGTTAAAGATCCATTTTAATTAAAAGAAGTGTTATGGACGACATTAACTACACTTTTTAATTATTTACTTCAGTATGATATTTGGCGAAAAAAATTATATTTATCCTACTTTCAATACGACCTAAAAGACAAAAAAGAAGGCACAAGTTTTGGGTTAGAAAAATTTTATTAGAAAGAAAAGTTCATACCCGCCAATATTATACTTATTAAAGGAGTTAAGACAACATGATGATGAAAAACACTTAAATTATTTAAGATTGTCAAAGGAGCATTTTACACGACGAGCGTCTAGCTTGTACTCTAAGGTAAATAGGTAACAAAAAAGTGTATGTGGTAAATAAAAGACTAAGATAAGCTATTAACCAAAGTTGTCTAATTTGCTGAATTTATTATTATCCATTATCCAATCCATTTGCCATCCCACAGACAGATGATGATTGTTATCTATAGTGACCTACACAACCGTAGCACAAATTATCAGAATAATTTGTGACCGTAGTTTCAACCAAAGAAAATTCTAACATAAAAACACCATATTCAAAACAAAACGCTTTAATATTTTCCACTACAATGGACGTGTCAGTGGATTTTCTGCGCGTATATTCAATACGCGAGCGGAAAACCGCTCTGATGGACAGCCGGCTTAATACTTCGCTGCCTTAAAAAGAATACCTACTGCATACTTTATGGTACACTGAAAAAAGGGTAATGTCGAAGCAAAACAGCGAAAAGAGAAAGAAATGTCAAATTTACAACTCTGCATATTTAATTAATTTTTGACGTTGCTCCTTTTTGCATTAAAATTTTGCAATTAAAACATACCATAGGTAATAACGGAACGTAACAGGATTTTTAGAAATACCATGTAGGATTGAAAATTAAAAAAAAATAGTATCATAAGATTTAAACCTAAAAATCCTCTTTTCTCAAATAGGTTGAATAATTCACACGTACACATTAATATATTTTTTCCCTGTACCCGATACAATATCTGGCTATTTACAAACTTGATGTTTCGTTGGTTTTGCTGTTTCTCTGTAGTTGACGCTACTGTTGTTTTTTAATTAATACAAAGGTAATTTTTATGCAGTGTAGAAATTAGACTGGGCCAATAAAATCGACTTTTTTAAATATATCGAAAATATTGTTAAAGGTGACCAAAAAATATGTCGGCAAGGTTTGTGCCCTTAATATTAATAAAATTAGAGGTCTATCTTAGCGACCAACTAACTAATAATAATAATATGCGTGACTAATCCAATCAGAAATGTTTACATGCAGGTATTCACGTTAGATTGTCTCTTTTCCTCACATTGCCTATGTGTTATGTTATTTAGCTGATTCTGTATATAAATTAACCTTGGTTTCCATATAATCAGGCTTAAAAATTGATTTTTTTCAACTTTGTTATTTGAGTTTAAATTTTTGTTACTACTACAAATATCAATAATTAAACAAATCCAATGTTGGAAATTTACGCTACAGAAAAAGGTCTCTAAACATTTTTTAATAAATTCACTTCTTCAAAAGTTATTCTACGTTGTTTTATTAAAAAATGTCGAGGAACCTTATTTTGCAGCGCATTAAATTTCATGTATTGACTTTATTTAAAGAAAAATATTTGTAAAAATAACAAAAATGCAAACTTAAGAAACAAAATTGAAAAACGTTGAAAGCCCGATTACATGGTAACGGCAAAGACAATTGTAGTTTCACTAAAGATTCCCAGAACAATGCTAAATTTTTGGCATCAGTTTGGACGCTGGCTTGGCTGAATCTAAGAAGCGGCAAATTATACGTACTGTTTACGTGTGTACTCGATGGATACCCGCTTCATAAATTCTACGAAGCGAGCGTCCAAGCTGATGATCAAAAATTTAGCATTGTTTTGGGTGTCTATAGTGAATTGTCTTTGGTAACGGCTAACTTGATGATAATTTACAAGAAAAGTTTTTTTCATAGGAAAATTATTGTCTTGGTAAAATTTTTCAGATCAACCCTTTGCGAGTTTTGAATGAATTAGAAGTTAGTTTTTAGTCGCGAAGATATACTTTTAATATTAATATTAAAGGCTCAATTGATTTTTTAAAACGATTTATAGATGTAAAGCAATAGAATTGGTAAAAAGATTACAAAATTTTTATAACAAGATTTTTGATAAAATATGGACATGTCTCTTTTTAAATAAACACTTCTCTATTACTAATTATTTAACATATTCCTAACAAGGTTAGTTTATATTTATAAGGTTGCGACATATCCTCAACTTTTAGGCGGTTCGAGGTCGGGGACGCAAGGAAGGGCACTTCACGGAGAAAAGTTGTCAAGACTGGGTAAAATCAAAGCTGATGATCAATCCAGTGGCGTCTAGAATTTGCGCATTTCATTTTGCATTGTTTTGGAAGTGATATTTGTTGAAAGATGTAATTCTAAATGTTTTTATTTAAAGTAAAATAATTTACAACTTAATAATATTTAAAAACTGTTGTGTAAACGGTTGTTCTACTAATACAATAAACTGTATATCTCCGGCACTGAACAACATGGCCGAAAAATGGAAGATGTGACGTCATAACACGTCAAAGCAATATGGCCGAATGTCGCGACCCTATATAGACCGACTTTGATTCCTAACAAAATCTAAAGCGTTAAACAACTTGTAGCTTGAGCTTTTTGCAGGTTTGTTCTCACTATTCGCGTGTATATTACCAATATTGTATTTCAATTTTTTAAATTTCACTGCATGCCTATGCGGCCAACACAACTGCATTCCGAAAAGGCTTTCTGGTCTCGTTCGGCCGCTGCAGGCCTTGTTCACTGTCTGCAATCTTGTTAGAAAGTGGACTCGGCTAATAAAATGAAAAGGTGTGTGTGGTGTAAGGAATAAGGCCATGTTTTAATAATTTTGATTGTTGTCACTTGGGTTGTAGACAAGGCATAATGAAATAATTTAAAATCAATTGTTAGGATTACTTAGGATGTTTCAAAATTCAGTATAAATATTTAAAAAACCTGTGTTTGAGATCAAATTATGCCTTTTTTTCTATTTATATCTGCTCTAAAACGCATACCTCCTAGATAGAGCTATCGTAAGCTGCGCTCTCCCCCTCAAAAAAACACCTCCCGTCCCCTGAGTAATGTCTTGAATAATTTAAAATTCAGTAGCTAACCAAAAACAAACCTTTGAGATTTAAATCAATTTACACATTTTAGGACTCACTGTATATTGTGTGTCATCATCTGTGTTTACCATTAATAACCTATCAAGTTTTAATTTTTAAAGGAATAGGTTTATCTAGACACGGAGCAGCGTGTCAAGCCAAGTTCAAGCAAAAGAACTGGCTGCAGCGCCGAGTGTAATATTACACGAACCACTTGGTGCCACTTTTGACCGCTCCATAACTTAAAACCTACTTAACGTAGACACATAAAACTGCTTATGTTTATTTATATTCATAAAGACAACTAGAACCCCAACGGTTATAAAGCTAAAGGTCTAAAAGTCGTCAATTTTCCACTGACTGACTAACATATAGATCAAAAACCTAACCAGATGACCTAAACATATAAAATTTAAAATCCAGCTCGGTAATTGTGCGAAGCGTAGAAAAAATCTGAAAATAAAATAAGTTAAAAAAATAAGGGGGTTCCCCATAGTTTTTTTATTGTAGCGTTTGAACCGTTATAAGTAGATATTAGAAACTATCTAACTATAGGGCAAGTTATAACTAATAATATGAAAAATGTTCAGAATTTTACCTCTTCTCTACTACTATCTACTCCAAAAGAAAATGGAATACCCCGGGCCCGACCAAGACGGCGACACGTGTTTCGTCTTCGTTAAGACTTGTCATAGCCGCTTCAGATCGTAGACACCTTGATGATGCCCCGATTGACTGTATATATCCTTTCTGTATCCCAGAACTAACAAATACAGACAACCAGTGCCATCTCACCAAGAAATTCAAAAACATATATATATATATATATATATATATATATATATATATATATATATATATATATATAAATGAATGGTTCTTGAGCCTTGAGATGAATACATTAATGATCACTTATTTAGATCTCCAGTCTTTTTAAACTTGGCTCACCTTTTTGATATTTATATTTTTGGTGGGATATAAAGTACAGAATCATCCAATAATGATTGATGTCATGTTTAGCACTTTGTGTATCATTTTCCAAGAATCCCAAAGCATACTTTAAAAAATGATTTAAAAAAATTCAAAAATAAAACCACGATCTTTTTTGACTTTAATAAAAAGGAGCAAAATTAAAACCTTAAATATATTTTTTTTATTTTAACTTTTAATAATTAATTTTTCAAATAATTTACTTTGATTAATTGCCTGAAGGTAATAATTAAATACATAATTTTATGAGAGGTTATTGTTTACCTTTGTTCAATTGCGCCAAGACACATTGTAATACAGTGTGTAAAGAAACGTTGCGAAAATATTAATTATTTAGAACAATAATATAAGTATACGTAAAATAAAAAGTGTTGCAAAATGATTTAAATAAGTGTAAAATTTATAGTTTGTTCTTTTTATAACCTACGTATTTAAATTATCATAAGAAAATGTTTTTAAGGAAATTTGGTTTTTAATGTAATATAGCTAATCAGACAAAGAAAACTAATTTTTAAAGCTGTTCGAATAATCAAAGAAAAACCGTTAGCTAAGGATTTATTCACCTTTTTTTTTTTTTTGACTTTGGATTTGGCTTAAAGCCTAAATACTAACGTACCGTGGGTGTCTTAAGCGAGGTAAGAGGGAGTTTGTTGACACGGGACTTAAATACTTGAAGATTTGGGGGGAAGGAAAGACCTCCGCGGGCAGCAGGTTCCATAATCTAGAAACTCTAGGGATAAAAGAACGAACAAAGTGAGAAGTTCGGGGCCTGTCCAGTTGGACCGTATAGGGATGCATACGCGCGGGACCACGAGTTTCTCTGTTGGGAACCGTGAGTGGAGGAACTATACTGGACAATTCTTCAGAACAGAAGCCATGAAAGTACCCATAAAAGCGATAAATCCCCCACAGCCCGACAATGGGCAAGAGAGGGAAGCCTTTCTGTAAGTGAAGGATCATTAATGAGACGAATAGCTTTTCTTTGAATAGAATCAAGAATGCTTAGGGTTGTGGGGAAGCCATGCCCCACATATGGGAACAATATTCCAAGGGAGGTCGGATTTAGGACACATATAAAGTGTATAAATTAGAAGCGGAAAAATACTTTTTGGCCCGAAAGAGAAATCCAAGCTTTTTTGAAGCTGCCGTGGCTATAGATACAATGTGTTTATGCCAGTTAAGGTTACTTTCAAATGTGACGCCCACAAGATTGAAGGTGTCTTTGCTCTGTAAAACTTGGCCGCTCATAAATAGAGGATGAGTATTTGATGACTCTTTTCGCGACAAGGAACATGATTGTGTTTTGGATGCATTAAAATGGACGAGATTTTTGGCGCCCCAATCCAATATTAAATTAAGATCCTGCGATCTGCATCGCTCTGCGTTTGTTTTCCAAGTCAGGTTTAGTGATTGGTTTAGGAACCTGAAAACTGGAGTGAAGGGTACTATCGTCGGCGAAACTATGGATGGAATTAGCTGTGGACGAGAGAAGGTCGTTGATGTGAAGAAGAAACAATGTTAGTGCCAGAACTGAGCCCTAAGGGACTCCAGCATTTACTTGGTGAAAGCTTGAAGAATGGCCGTCCACAATAACTGATCTACGTCGATCAGATAGATAACTAGAGAGCCAAGTACAGAGTTTAGTTGAAAGACCATAGGATGGAAGTTTATTAAGAGGTGCGGCATGCCAGACCTGGTCAAAAGCTTTGGATATATCAAGAGCAACGATCTGGGACTCACCTAGAAACTCAAGAGACTTATTCCAACAGTCGATACGAAGGAAAGAAGATCTGCTGTAGATCTTTTGTGGCAAAATCCATACTGCCTGTCATGCAAAATTTTGTGTTTTTCTAAGTACTTAAGAATTTGTGAATTAATTAATTTGAACCCTTAAAGCCATTTCTTAATTAAGGTATTTAAGCATTCTATTTGCTGTAATTATATTAGATGAAGTTGGCGGTTACCTGTTAAAATTCATATTTAAAATATGAAAAAAAACAAACTTGTTAAAATTTCATATTTATTTTAATATTTAATTAAAATATGTAAATTGTTCCATATATCAGCTTAATTATAAAAAAGTGAACATAAAAAGAAACTGTTTACAGTTTTAATGACTAGGATGGGCTTGGTTATGTCTATACTGGGTGTTTTAAAATTTGGTATAAATATTTTTAGAGTTCATTTTTAGGATGGTTTTTTTCGAAAAAAAAATTGTCTTCTAATGCACACTCTTTGATCTACACCTTTCCTAGGTTGCTCCTCCTCCCTACCACCCCCCAAAAAAAAACGAAATAAAATGACAGCGATGACAAAACATGTGGATATTTAACACAACCCTAACCCTGCCGATCTTAATGTGGGTGTTCTATGGAAAAACCCTTGGGTTCTATAGATGGGTACACATTTAATTCATTGTGAAAATAATACTGCAAAGAACACAAAAAATAATAAAAAAACCCTTTTGTGAACAATGATTTATTGCAGCAAAAAATATTCAACCCGACGAGTTTCTAGTTCCACGCCACGTGCCACCGATTTTATGGCAGCACAGAGGCGAAATTAGAGGATGTTCTTTAAGTACGTGATACGTGTTTTAGCAGTGTTTTTTTCTATTTACCTAAAAAATATGCAATCAGGCTCTGTTAGCGCTATGTGCCTTCGTAAAGGTTTGTTTACTTTATCAATTTTTGTGTACTTGGCGGTATTGCTTTCAAAATGAAATAAATGTGGACCCATTTATACCAATGGTTTTCTTTTTTCACATTAATTCAATTTTTTCTGACAATTTTTGAGTGCTGAGGTCTCGAAAGCCGAAAAATATTTTTAGGTGGTGGTAATCCTTAAGCTATTTTATGCCACCCTTGGCTAAGCCTTACAGGAATTTTAAAAAACCGCTGCCTATGTGTAAAAAAAGGGACTGAAAAATCCTTAAATAGTTAATTTTTAAACGGTTTTACTTAACTTAACCTGTTTTTTAAACGGTTTTATTTAACTTGACCTGGTTATTTGTTATTATTTTTTATTTGTTCGGGTTAAATCTAGTAATTGGATTTGATCCTCTTCCTGACGACCAAGCAATCCTAAATTTGGTACACACTCTTAATCTTGATGACCATACTATATAATACATTCTTTATGATTGTAGATCCGAGATGGCCGCCGAAACAAAAAGGGCGGATTGCATATTACTTCACTACAACCTCAATGTTGGTATCAAATGAAAGGGCTTGATTGGTAGAATAAAGTCCATTATGAAAAAATTAAAATCCAAGATGGCCGCTGCCACAAAATGGCGAAATACATATTTTTTCACAACTAACTCAATATGGGTATCAAATAGAAGTGCTTTATTCGTAGAATAAAGCTTACTATTAAAAAATAAAATTCAAGATGGCCGCCTCCACAAAATGGCTGATTACATTTTTTTTCACAACTACCTGAATATGGCTTGATTAAATATTTTTTTTCCTTCTAATTTATACACTTTATATGTGGCCCAAATCCGACTTCCATTGGAATATTGTTCTCATATCTGGGGCATGGCGTCCCCCACAACCCTAAGCATTCTTGATTCCAGTTAAGGAAGAGCTATTCGTCTCATTAATGATCCTTCACTTACAGAAAGGCTTCCCTATCTTGCCCATTGTCGGGCTGTGGGGGTTTATAGCTTTTATAGGAACTTCCATGGCATCTGCTCTGAAGAATTGTCCAGTATAGTTCCTCCACTCACGGTTCCCAACAGAGAAACTCGTGGTGCCGCGCGTATGCATCCCTATACGGTCCAACTGGACAGGCCCCGAACTTCCAACTTTGTTCGTTCTTTTATCCCTAAAGTTTCTAGAAAGTGCAACCTCTTGCCCGCGGAGGTCTTTCCCCATATAATATTTTTGCCGGCAAGGCATTGGCAAAAAGGTATCAAAAAGACATCAAAATGGGCAATTGGCCGTTATTGGGCCACGTGTTGCATAAAATGTGATGGCATCCATCATTAATAAGTTATGATGAAAAAATGCGTTTAGGATGATGGCATCCATCATTAAAGGTTTTGGCAAAATATGCTTTTTAGATGATGGCATTACATTATTTTTTCCTAATGACAATAAAATACATTTTTACCGTCCAGGGAACTAAAATGTGCATAAATATTGCACATGCAAAATGTGTGTTTTTAGGTACAGGGTGTCCCATATAAAATTAAAAACTATAATTAAAAAAAAAAAAACATAAGAGATACAATAAAAATACTAAAAATACATTTCACTGAAAAACTTCTGCATTTAACTTTTTCTTGTATCTCTTATGGTTTTTCCAAAATTATAGTATTTAATTTTATATGGGACCCCTGTACATAAACACACATTTTGCATGTGCAATATTTATGCACATTTTAGTTCCCTGGACGGTAAAAATGCATTTTATTGTCATTAGGAAAAAATAATGTAATGCTATCATCTAAAAAGCATATTTTTGCCAAAACCTTTTAATGATGGATGCCATCATCCAAAATGCATTTTTTCAGCATAGCTTATTAATGATGGATGCCATCATCCTAAACGCATTTTTTCATCATAACTTATTATTGATGGATGCCATCACATTTTATGCAACACGTGGCCCAATAATGGCCAATTGCCCATTTTGATGTCTTTTGATACCGTTTTGCCAATGCCTTGCCGGCAAAATGTTATATGGGTCCTTCCCCCCAAATCTTCAAGTATTTAAGTTTCATGTCAACAAACTCCCTCTTACCTCGCTTAAGACTCCCACGGTACGCTAGTATTTAGGCTTATAGCCTTCGTGGTCTGTCCAAAGATTTAAAAAATAAATCTTTTTTTGTTTTGTAGAATAAAGCTCACTAGAAAAAAAATCTAAGATGGTCGCAGCCACAAAATGGCGAATAACATGTTTTCCAAAACTACTTCAATATAAAATCGTTGGTTAGTTCTGGTTAGTTATAAATTAAATGAACTCAATAGAATGAGAAGTATCAACTAGCAACAAAACTACAAATTTGAAAATATTAATTCTAAATCTACTACTCTATATAGTCATTTAAGTAATAGTATAAAACACATTTGAAAGGTAATTTAAACTTTAATAATGCAAAAATCAGTTCAGGTTTACTGGTAGATTATTAATAATAACAACAAAAATCAGGCAGACTCATCTTTGTGAAAACTAGTTTACAAATCATTCACTTTACAAGCACACCTAGCTTGGCCAAGGCTGTTATTACTTTTATTACGATCATTATTCCAAGTATCTGAGGTAAAGTTGCGGAGAGAACCATCAATGTTTTAGACAATTATAAAATCCCCATTTATTGGAAAATAACTATTCTTTAAAAGTTGGTTGTTATAAACTTGTAAGTGGTAAAGAAAAAATATATGTACAATATATTCCAGGGCCCGTATTCTTGATTTTGAGAGAAAGTCACACTCCCTCAGCTTCTCTACTCCCCCGATTTTCTATCGTTTTCCAATGACAGTATTCTTGAACGGGCTCCAATGACATGACATAATGGCTCCGACGTATTGCTGCTGTGAATTTATTTGCAGCCAACGAAAAAGAGAGAGGTCCGAGAGAGAGATGAAGCTAATTACGGCAAGAAAGCCCGGCAAGTAATGGAATTTAAATGGGAATTAAAGTATATTTTCAGAACATTGTGCGTATTTGTTAAACTTTTTCGACTTCTTATAAATAGAAAAATGAATTTTAGTACATAATATACATATTTTTTAACTATATAATTCTTGTAAAGTTATTTTTGTTTCTATTTTTGGGTGTTTTTTATTAGATACCGCTTTTACTTCAATCTTTTTTTTATACAATAAAAAACATCCGTTTATAACTTGTCTAATGGAGTTTTTATGATTTAAACGTATATTTTGTGTTAAAGTAGCTATAAAGAATAAAGAATTAAACAAAAGTATTTAGAGTTTTTGGAAAAAGTTTTTTTTAGTATATGCGGTTTTTTTATTGTACTTATAACACCAGTAAATAATAAATAATAAATTTTATCTACTTAAACATAACAATGAAAATATTATCTAAAAATATGTCTTTTTGTGGTGCCTACCTGTGGAATTTCGTAGTGTCGCCTTTTTTCCACCTTGCAGTGCAATTTATAGCTGCAAATGAGTGAACCATATTAAACAACAACTATAATTAAAAATTTTGATCACAATAAACTTTAGAACACAACAAATCACTTTTAAATTCAACTGCTTTCTAACGGTAAACGAATATTAATGCACGTTTTTCCGTAATTAGCTCCATCTCTATCGCACTGCTCTGGCGTCAATAAGCGATCGCGAGGGCCGGTCCATTATGTTATGTCATTGACGGGCTCGATAGAAAGGAGAATGAAAATTATGAGGCAGTGTTGCCAAACGTATATTTTTAATTTCGGCCAATGAAAATAAAGATAATTTTGACAGTGAAAAACTAAAGATATTTTGTTTGGCAGTTTGGAACCGAAATTTTGTACATTTAACTTTTCTAGTGTTTAGCATTTTATTAATGTTTAACTCTATATCATGGAGACAAAAATCTCTAAAAAGCACTAGCGTATCGAGAGGGGGCGGCTCTGGGCCCCAGTTAAAAGGGTTCCAAAAGGGGGTCCTCATACAAAAAAAAAATACAAATTAGGGTTGAGGAGCGTAGTTTTGAAGGTAGAGACCTTTTTTTGATCGTAAAATACACAAGAGGGGCCCTAATATTAAGAATTTTGGGATTATTTTTTTCCTTCTTTTTGGTTAACAACTTTTTTGCAAAGAGAATGAAGGGGGCTTAACCTGGTGCAGTTCACGAACATCCCCAAATGTACCAGGGATTAGAGATTCAATATTTTTTTATTAGGTTTCTATATAAAACTATTTATGACATTAAACACACAACCACACTATTGTTTTCTAGGTAAAAAGTAGATATCTGCTTACATTTGTAGTCATTGAAAGTGCCGAAGCTCGAGGTTGTGGTTGCATAAAGGTCAGTACCTCTACCAATTTGTACACCAAATTTTTTGGGCTAATCTAACCATCTTTAGAAATCTTTGATTTGAAACTGTAAAGGGATCTCTTTGAACAAGAATGTTTATCCCAATATTCCACTTCTCCACTGCCTCCACTACATTTTTATTAATTATGTCGTTCCAATATATTAAGTGATTAATATTATTTATTTTTTACAATTAAAATAAAAAAATAAAGATAATATATGTATTAATAAAAATCTTCACACGATAGTCAACGCCTAAAGACTAAGTTTATAGGTTATGTAAACCTTTTTTTTTTTAGATTTTTTGACTTTTTCTCAGTCAATACCAAGAGAAATCATTTGCTCTCAAAGGAAATTTATTTCTATCACTTTTTGATAGAATTGGCTTTAAGAATACAGGATTTCTTGGACACTCCCATTTTTACCACTTTCTCTCACAATTTCTACTCCCTAAAACTCAAGAATACGGACCCAGATTAAAAAGCGAAACACGGAATGGAACATTACATACGAGGATAGGATAAAAACTATCCAACCCAAGTTAGAAAAAGTAAAATATGAGTTAACTGGTTTTATTTTCCTGCATAGTCTCCGTTACTTTATCAGTGCTTAGAGCCATTGCCGTTTGGTAACAAAGAGATCTAAACACGAGATTTTTTTACAAGCAACAAGTAGTGGTGAACAAGGTGCATTGTCTAAATTTTTTTTAGTTTAAAATTATAAATTTCTGTCAAAAATATCGTCGTTAATATATAAATTATATTTATATAAATTATTTTATATTTTTAGGTTATGAGTTATGGTAGTTTAGGTGTATTTTCCTCGGCCTCTACAAAAAAAATGTGATTTTTTTAAATTATAAATAATTCTGTGTTTAGTTTTTGCTTATTACATTAAGAAGAGTATGAAATCTTCTCATTCTAATAACCGCATGTATTTCTTATAAATTTCCACCCAATTAAACTCCGAATATCGTTTACTTTTTCAAATAAGTAGCGCAGAAACCTGCTAATTTTAGTGTTATTAGTGCCTAGAAAAGTACTAATTTTGTAAACTATTAACTTAATGTTTGCTATATCATTTTTATATATATTTGTTATACACAGGGTGTTCCAGAAAAAGGTTTTGAATATACAGGTTGTTACGGAATGTTCTTTACAAAAAATTTAGGGGCAAATTCTACTTTAAAAATGAAAAAAAGGTTCATATAAACATGGGTCCGCAATTTTCTCGTTCTTAAGATAAAGAGTGTTAAAGTTAATAGTCCTTACCCAATTTTGATTTAATTTGACAGTGTTGTTTATGGCTTAAGGGCAGCCCCGGATCTAGGGAGGGGCGGCAAAATTAAGCATGACCGATGAGCACTTGCGTTTGCGAGCTGGATTTATTATACGTAGGGCGGGAAAAGATGGGAAGAGGGCGCGATTTGAGAGGTGAAGACTTTTTATGCCCTTTACTTTTTATTTGGGTTACATTTGTGTATTATACATTTATACATAGGGCCCCAAGTGATGGGAAAAGAGCGCGATTTGAAGGGCGAGGACCTTTTTTTCCCCTACAAACAAAAAAACCTAAGGGGGCGACACAGGGCTGTTTTTGTCCTACAAAAAATGAAGATCCGGGGCGGATTAAGGGGGATAATTTATCTCTAACTTATTTATATTTAATAAGTTCAGTGGTGTCTCCAGCGGCAACTAAAAGAATATTTCTAACAAAAAGATGGTACGCTACAGACTGTGTAAATGTATGTAAAATGTTTGTGCTTTCTTTAGACTAAGCAAATACAAACACAGCTTTTATTTTTCTTATTTTTTGTATCTTGTTTAGTTTAAGAAAAAACAATAATTTACATTATTGGATATTTTAGACTATCAAAGAAGCATTGCGGGGGAAATTTTTCTTGGAAAAATTAGGTGTAATAATTTTTATTTGCAATTATGCACAACAACAACAAATACTTATTTAAATAAGGTTTATATCCAGTCTAACAATCATTACCAAAATAAGTGTTTTTAAATTTTTTAGTTTTTTTTAAAAAGTTTAACAGCCTATATCTTAAGAACGAAAAATTTGCGGACCAATGTTTATATGAACTTTTATTTTCTGATGTAAAATCTGCCCTTTAATTTTTCAACAACATTTTATAAGACCCTAAAATATTTTTAAATAATATCTCTGATACCATATTTTAATAAAATTTAGTCCACAGACACTAAGCTATAAGACCAGTTTTTTAATGCTCAAATTTTTTTTTTTATATATTCAGTCAAATTTTTAAAATCGATCAAAGAAAAAAATAGGGACCAAACGGCAGAGTTGGGTCGTATTCGAATACTCAGTATTCGGAATAGTATTCAGAATACATTTTGCCGGTATTCGAATAGTATTTGAATACATTTGTGTGTTTGGTATTCGGCAGAATACTATTTTGCTCAGTATTCGGGATTCGAATACTTTAGAAGTATTCGACGAATATTTTTTTTTTTGAGTATTCGAATACCGGCTGTTCAAATATTCGAATAGCGAAAAGTGTAAGTATGTAGTATCCAAATACTAAAATTGTTAATCTTTCCGCGGTCTTCGAGTAGTGCGGTTCATGTTTACGTAGAGGTCTACATAGACTTCCCGGGTAGGCGATTGAAGGCATCGTACGAGCGTGGGGCTGTACCCTTGGGGACCGAGAAAAGATTCACGCTAAATTGGGGCTTCTTTCTTCTGGGGCTAAGCGCTGTGAGTGAAGATTCCTAAAGCCTGAAGTTTTTGCGTTTTGGTGTTGAACACATGGTTTCCTCGTATGGTCGAGGAGGTGCGCACGCCTTGCGGAAATGCGTCAGTAGTGAAAGTGACGGTTATGCGCGATACCAGTAGCAGCCGCTGGCTAGACAGTCACAATTAATGCATGTATAGAGAAAGAATTTGTTTTTAAACAGAAAACATAGCTTGAACAACAAAGGGAAAATCTGGGGGTCTAGAACCCGACAATCCAATTTTCCAACCACTTGACGATGGCTGTATGCACTAAGTGTCAAAGTCAAAAACCGAAAATAGAATAGAATACTAAAATTGTCATAATTAGAATAAGAAAAGGGAAGGAAAATAGGAAAAAATAGAGGTAAGGACCTTTTTTTTGCTCTTCAATTTTGTCATAGGTTTTGTTTAGTAGTATTCGAAACTTTTCGTTTTCAGTATTCGTTTCCGATACCGATTCCGGGTATTCATGTATTCGAATACTTTTTTCTTCCCAGTACTCAAATATTCGATATTCGAATACTTTCTTTTCCGGTATTCGTATTCGTATTCGAATACCGATTTTCAATATTCTGTCCAACTCTGCCAAACGGTGTTGTCAATTAGGCCAAAACAAAGTGGATTTATAGAAACTCACTGTTACGTAAATATGGAATCCAAAAAAAAAATTCTTCAAAATATTTCTTGTTAATTATTGTAGCTATAAAGCACGTGCCCAGTTACATGTTATTAATTTAATAGAATGAATGATAATGATAATTAACAATGATAAATTATTACGCATAATAGAACCAGCACGTAATTACAATTATTATTTAACTCCAGGAAGTATAATAAATATATAGACCCACTTTTAATTTTCTTCATTTTGTTCTAACATTAAGTGATTTCAGTTAAAAGTTATAACTCTAACACGCAGTGGTGTAACAAATATTCTCATCACTTTTGAGTTACCTAACTCTATAGATGGGTCCATTGAGTATATATTTTATTTGCCGTTTGTCCAGTTTTAAACAATTATAGTATGATCTTCGTACATGTTGAATAAAAAAAAAAAATAAACAAAACACTCAACATTTAACTTTATCGTAACAAATTCCATTCATAGTTTTGCTTTCGATAGTACCCTTCAGTCCAGTTTTCAGGTACTTAAACTAGTCTCCAGGCGCGGCGATTTTTGAAATTTTATTTGAGCTATGTGTCAAAAACTTTTTAAAAAGCAAAAAAAGTTCTGCCTGACTTGAAAAGTAGACGCAAGACGATACAGATATGTCTTTTACAGAATCTTAATCTAATTTTAGGATTGGGGCAACAAAAAATTCGCTTAATTTGTTGCATCCAAAACAAAATCGTGTTCCTTGTCGCGAAAAAGGTCATCAAATACGCATCCTTTACTTATGTGCGGGGAACTCTTTGTTTGATCTCCGGACAGTGCGGACGTGCGTAGAGGACTACAAAGTTCTTCCCGGAGTGGCAACTAGAGGTGTCGTACGAACGTTTTTACCTTCGGGGATCAAGGAAAGATTTACGCTAAATTGACGGCACCTTTCTTCTGGATCTAAGCGCTGTGAGCGAAGATTCCTATAAGCTGATGGTATCCTGTTTGGTGGTGAACACGAGGTATTTCTCAAATGGCGGGAAATAGATGGGCGCGCCATGGGAACTGTCAGTAGTGAAAGTGAAGGTTATACGTAACACCAGTAGCAGATCTTGGTTTGACAGCCGACAATTTATGCATTGCATCGATTGTTGAATTATTTGTTTTCTTTTTGGAATTTCTGGGAGCTACGAGCTTAATTATCCAGATTTTCCGCCGACGAAGCCCTGGAAAGCATACTCCGGAAGGGGGAGAGTGGTGGATTGGACCTGAAGGGACCAAAATCATGAAAAAAATAGAATAGAATAGAATAAGATCTGGAAAGCAAAGACAGAGTTAATCTTGTTGGCATCACATTTAAGAATAAACTTAACCAGCATAAACAAATCATATTTATAGCCACTGCAGCTTTAAAAAGCTTGGGTTTTTTCAAACCGGAAAGTATTTTTTTACTTCCAATTTATACACTTTGTATGTATTCCAAATGCGACTCCTTCTGGAATATTGTTCTCATATGACGTTATAGGCCTCCTCTTACCTTGCTAAAGACACCCAGAGTTGGGTCGAATACTAAAAATGGGTATTCGAATACGAATACAAATACCGTAAATTAAGTATTCAAATACTAAATATTCCAACATAAAAAAAGCATTTGAATACTTACATTCATGAATACCAGGATTGGGAATTCATAAATACTGAAGAGCATTAAAAATGGTCCTTTTAAAATCAAACAAAGATATATTCCCCTTCTTCTTCATCCTTAAAAATTATAAACACAGCATTCTGATATTCACCATTGTCGTATTCAAATACTGATAATCTCGGTACTAGAATCCTTTAAATCCCATTTTGCGAATACTGCTATTCCCGGTATTTGAATACTCAAAAAATGTGTTCGTCGAATACTCAGAAATTGAATTTGTCGAATACTCAAAAATTGTATTCGTATACTACCATTCAAAAACGGTACTTTGAATACAAAATCCCAAATACTGACCAAAAAGTATTCTGCCGAATACCAAACATACAGATCTATTCGAATACCAGCCCAATGCATTCTGAATACAATTCAGAATACTAAGTATTTAAAAACTATCCAACTCTGAAGATGCACTTACGGTAGGTTAGTATTTAGGCCTTCATCCTTCATGGATTGTCCAAAAATAGGCCACTGCCCCTTAGCAAAACGTTATTTGCCAACCCAAAGGTGCGCCACTGTCATTATAGATATTATTTTAAAATGAAATAGGAAATCAAAAAGGTAAATTATTGCCATGGATTATGTAGATTGTCCCGTTTGTTAATTAAACGGCGTTACCAACTATAAAATATCGTGTGCATAATAGCCTAACGGACACTTCAAAATGCTATTTGATGGGAAGAGATGATTGGTACGTACTATTGGAGTTTCGTGTTAAAATGTATCTTTCGTAGTATCTTCCTAGTTGCTATTAAAAGTACCTACTAGAGTAGAACGGCTCAAATATAATCATTAGACAGAAGTATTGTATAGTGGCGAATTTTAAATTTAAATTTGTACTTGTTAATAGTTCACATTGCTACATATTTTTTATGTTGTTATTAATTAAGGGTCCTAGTTCCAAAGTACACAGTTTCCATCATTCTTATTTAACACCAAAATATTGTTAATGTCCCATTAGTTATATTTTTTAGTGTTGCATTTAAACAAATAATTTTTTTGGCCATGACTGTATCCAAAACAAAGTATTTAAAGAAGAAAGGTCGCATTACATTTAATTTAGAGGTTTTTGTTTATTTTCTATAAAATGTTTAGTAATATTGGAGGTTATACATTTGAAAACTGGTCCCCTAAATTATAAAGAAGCAACCGAGGGGATAATATTAAAAAAAAACAGACATTGATTTATATTTAGCGCTTTAAAATAGAACTATAGGGTTATTTATTTTATTTTTAACGTATAACTTTTATACGCATTAAGACAGTTTATATTTATACAGGTAAATATTAAAAAAAAAGGTACGTCACTGCATTTTTCTAGGTTATAGTTCGATATAGCGGTTTTCGCTATTATAAGAGAGTATTGAAAAATTCTTTTTCAGGGCGTTTCTATAGGTCGATTATGACACAAATCTGTGTGCACGTTTTCCAAAATTTATTATTAATAAAAACATATTTCGGGACGGTGGAGTGAACAGGGGTGCTGGGTGGGGACGAAACAGTAGAAATCCTACATTAAACGCCCAAAAACAGTATTTCATAGTACACACCGCACTTTCTGTTTACAAAAATGTCCAAAAATTGTAAAAAAAAATAAAAATTAATAATAGTACAACAATCGAGCCATGGCTGTCACTGCATAAAAAGAAGAGTTTGCAATAGAACTGTAAATGTCTTGCGATGTTGCCAAATAAAGTGAGAAAGTGTCAATAGCTAAAAAAGGAAGATATAGGACAAAATTCATATGAAAAATTAAGTTATTCCTTCTTCCTATTATAATTTGTAGAGAAAAAGGGAAAATACCTAAACATAAAGAAAGAGGCATTTCTACAAAAAATACCATTGTTTCTCATGGAAATGGTGGATAATCCCCGAAATAGGCTTGGTGTTAATTCTTCATAACAAGTTTGGCAACGCTACTTCTATCAAGACCGTCATTTTCATAATGACAAACTTCATGTTATCAGCTGACCAAAATAAATTTTCCTTCTTTAATTAATGGCGGACGAGATATCTCATATTATGTGTGGGATAGTTTTTCGAAAAATGTAATACTTTTCAAAATTAATTTACATTTTTCATGTGCCCCGAGTGCAGTATATTAATGTTTTCTTGTGTTTGACGTTGGATTTATACTGTTTTGTCCCACCCAGCACCCCTGTTCACTCCACCGTCCCGTAAATAAGTTTCTATTAATAATAAATTATAGAAATGGATTTTGGAAAACGCGCACACAGATTTGTGTCATAATCGACCTATAGAAACGCCCTGAAAAATAATTTTTCGAAAATCTCTTATAATAGCGAAAACCGCTATATCGAACTATTACCTTTTTCTAAAATAAAATCCATTTTGTTTTATCCCCGTAAAGTTTAGAACAAATTTGATTTCTGGACCGAGAAACCATTTCTCGGCATGGTTAGTTTGTATTCCTAACATTAAATTCTACAGTAAAAAAACCTTATTTATTCTTTAATTAGATAGGAATTTGACCATGCCAAGAAATGGTTTCTATTTATTTACGCAAAAACCGTACATACAACAAAATAAGGTCAATATATCAAATTTGTTCTAAACTAAACGGGGATTTAAAAAAGATTTTTATTTTAGAAAAATGCAGTGGCTTACCATTTTTTTCATGAATAAATATTTACCTTAAACTCCTCATGGACGAAACTGCTATTTTTTTTATGCCAAAAATGTCTTTTGGTGCAAAGGATGCGTCTAACAATTTTTTTAATATCTGAATAGGTATTAAAGTTATAATTTAAAAGAAAATCGGTTGTCTGCAAAGTCGGTTTAGTGACGATAGTTAAAAGTGACAACGTCGAAAGAATCATTACCTTTATCGCCGCAATTATCGTTGCTATAAACAATTGACACCACATTCACTTTTCACTGCACTCTCACTCAAGTAGGAGAGAAGCAGATGTCGAACGACGCGGGGATTGTCCTCTTTGTCGCTCGTTCCGCGCTCTCGCTTGAACTTTAAGCCTTAAATGGAACGCGTGAGGTAACGCCGCATGACTTATGTTTTTGGTGCGTGCAGCCGGGTCCATCAAATTATAAGACTTTGTTACGTCAAAAAACAATATTTTTTTTATTTTTTTAACACCTTTTAGTTCAAAAACCAAGACGTTTATGACATATGTTTTTATGAAGATTTTTATCTAAATTTTATATTATATCCAAACCTCTCTCTACTATAAGACAGTTAGGTTATGTTTTCGTATAACAAATAGCTATTAACCTAAAATAGGTTTGGATATAATATGAAATTTAGATATTTTAAGCGATAAAATTAATAAAACTATGATTTTCAATGATGTAACATATTAATTTGTTCTAATGAGTGAAAAAACTTGGTTTAAAAATGAAGAAAAGGGCAAGTTATTTTTTTTAAACTTAAATTGTGAATACCTTTTAAAAGAACGATTTTATTTGAAAACAGTAAGAGACCTTTTTGTAGACCATTAAATTTCCTTTAAGAATCTATGTTGTTTTTTTCTATATATTTATTTTTTGTTAGTTACAAAATTCCAAAATAAAAGGGTAAATCTTAAAAATATATCAATGTTTAAAGCTTGATTATTCGAAAACGGTTTGTCTGGCAAAGTTTTTAATAAGACGTTTTTTGTAGGCAATTTAATTCTCTAAAGATTATATGTACACATAATTTTTTTAGCTCGATAGTTAGGGAGCTTTGACGCAAAAATAAAAGTACGAATTAAAAATCCAAATTATTAAAAATAATTATATTAAGGGCTCAAATTTTCACGGTAACCCCAAACAATATTTTCGATATATTTTCCAAAAAAAATAAAAGTCGATTTTTTTGGCCCAGTCTACCCTTTATATACAGACTCTGGTAATGAGCAGAAATATTTCAAACTGTCCATATACACGTTAAAACAATTAGTATCATATTTACTCTTTAAGATGTTGCAACAAAACATATAGCTGCTAAATGATGAAAACATAAGCCTTATTAATGGTCTTACCTAAAATTAATTATGGTCTTGTAAGTCCCTTTACAGCGCAATATAATGTGATTTATGAATTACATCTGAAAAGGCTAACTTAAGCTTTTTGAAATTAAGTGTTAAAAAAACGTTATGCAAATAAGTAGGTAAAAGCGTAAAGGAGTTTTTGCATACATTTTTTAAGAAATTTTTTTATTTATATTAAAAAAATATTAGATTTTTAGAAGTTTGTATTAAAATTTTAATATTTAGATAGTAATTTCAGACCCCTAGATTAGATTAGATTATCTTGAAAGTGGATTGGAATTCTCTAACACTGCAACCTGCTCAAGTTTATTGTATATCCTCCATCCCTATGTTAGAGCACGCTATCCAAAGCGGTCTTTTTAATCAGACTCCACAAGCTTGAATCTGGCTCCTTGGTAAATGTTGCGAATTTAGGTTTTTATCACCCAGCCTTGCGAACCGCAGACGACAAAGGGCTTTACAGTAACACCATATGTGTTCTACGGTTTTTTCTTCTTCCTGGTAGAACCTGCACAGGTTTTCTTCTGCTAGGCCTATCGTGTTTATTCAGTCTGCAATGACCTGTTAGTTGACACACTATAATTCTTACTGCCTTCCAATTGTCAGGCAAAACAGACGAAGCGGTATTTGCCGAGTCGGCAACAAAGCGGTGCAAAACACACTAGTCGGCGATTCGCGATTGCTGGCTGCTGCAGCAATTGCGCCGACCCGACCGGTCGTCTGTTTTGTAATATACTAACACCATACACCAAGTAAGTACATTTATTTATGTTTGTAAGAAGTATCAATAAAGAAATAAATAAATAAAAGCGTCGCTAAGTCGGCTTGCCGACTCGTGTGTTTTGCACCACTTCGTCGACGACTTGACCACCGACTCGACAAAAATCGCTCCGTTTGTTTTAAGCCTAATTTAAAAGGTTTTTCGTAAATTTTGGCGAGTATGCCTTTATGAATTTTTTTGCTTGACGCTGTCTAGGGATTCTCTGATGATTCCTGATGTAATAGATGACCTTACTTGGCATGACGGAATACCACAATAGGGCTAGGGGCCTACCATTGCCCTGCCAGCACCCTCCTTTGTCAGTTTATCGGCTACCTTATTGCCCTGGTGGCTCTCATGTCCTGGTACCCAGGCAATAGTTAGCTTGTTGGACCCACCCACCCCTTCCAGGGTGGCTACGCAGTCCTGCACTAGCTTAGAGTTGATCTTGCTTGAACTGATCGCCCTGATGGAAGCCTGGTCTGGACCATAAATTTAAATCATAAGACTCAAACACATATTTCAGATATCGGACTAGGTGGGTTAAGAGACTGTAACCCTTACGATTTTTGGCACAATGTTTAAAAATTGCATGTAAAACATTGTGGTAAACTTTTCCAACAAAAAAGTGACGCGTTCGCCCAGTCCGACACCCGAAACATTTGATATTGACAGGCTGGGTTAAAGCGCCGCTTCCATATATGGCGGTACGAATATTTGTGGTAGACGGGAGGAAAGAAACCCCCTAAAAAGGTGTTAAAAGTGTTCTTTTTATAAAGTCAATTTTATTACAGGGCCAGGGACTATAATATTTTCGAGTATTTCATTTCTGTATTAAAGGGCATGAACACGAATTTCAACCTTTTCTTTATCCAGCCATAATTACGCTTGTAAGCACAATAACTCATTATTTAACCCTATAAAAAATCAGTTAATTATACACTGAATGTAATCTTTTGTACCATATTTGCTCAGCCATAATCAACGAACCAGTAGTTATTTTTTTAAATTCGCTACGGTAACGTTCAGCACCAGGTCGGACTGGAAGAATTTCGACGCTTAGAATATTTACATGACTTTGTCATCTAATAAACTTTTGGGAAAAAACTAAACCGACTTAAAAACAATCAAAGTAACTAAAAATTTAAAAATAATGACAAGAAAAAAATAAAAAGTCCGCTAATAACACGTGCGCTAAAAGATTAAATGTTAAAAACTAAACAAACACATGCTTTTTATACTTACAATTAGTACCAAATGTTTTTACCTGACTACATATTTTTGATTTGTTTCTATTCATTATTTTTAAATTTTTAGTTACTTTATTAATTATGAAGTCGGTTTGTTTCTTTAGTAATGTTTATTTTTCTCATTTTAGTTTATTATTAATAATAATAATTATTATTATTTAATCGGCGATCATACACTAAAAAACACTACTACATATACATAGATGGGTCCACATTTATTTCATTCTAAAAGCAATACCGCCAAGTACACAAAAAATGATAAAGTAAACAAACCTTTTCGAAGACACATAGCGCTGACAGATCCTGATTGCATATTTTTTAGATGAATATAAAAAAACACTGCTAAAACACGTCTCACGTACTTAACAAACATCCTCTTATTTCGCCTCTGTGCTGCTATAAAATGGGTGGCCCGTGGCGTGGAACTAGAAATTAGTCGGGTTGAATATTTTTTGCTGCAATAAATCATTGTTCACAAAAGGGTTTATTTACTTTATCATTTTTTGTGTACTTTGCGGTACTACTTTCAGAATGAATTAAATGTGGACCCATCTATACCTAGTATCTTTTTTCTCTTACGTAAACTGTTCGCACAGAACGGCAATGCTGCCTTTATAGGTATAAATTGAATATAAGCGGAAACACCTGACACAAAAATAAAATATACGCAATTACACAATAAAATAAAATTTTAAAAGATGAATTATATAAATGACAATCCATGACAAATTAGAAAATTGGGACATTACATTTACTACCTTGATTGTTCGAACAACCAGCTTAGAATAATATGGGAGCATATATTTACTAGAGACAGCTTTGCCATTCATCAGAGAGAAAAAAATAAGTTCAGTACCTTTCTCTCTTGCGATCCTGATTTAGTTTTCCTATAGGACCACTGCGAATGTTCATTCTTTTGAATAAAAAAATAATTTTTAAATCGGTCCACACTTGACGGAGTAATCGGTATAATTACATAAAAAATATGGGTGTCAAAAAATGTATATTTAATATTCTCTCTTTTTGAAGTCGGTTAAAAATACGTCATAGAACCATGACCATTAACATTAAATATTAATAAAAACACAGATTTTCATAAATCAAATTCTATTAACACATCTTTAATAAAAGCGACCAAATAAACTGAAATTAAATTATTTTAGTAAAGGAAAGTTGTTTTGAAAAAGGTGAAATAAAAGAAAGTGCATATACAGTGTGTTCCAGATGTTACAAGAGTACAAATGGACCAAAAATGTTTTTATTTTAAAACGAACCTTTGGTAAAACTAGTGATATTGTCACTAATAAATACAAAAATTTACCTAAATTGGTATTATACAGGGCGAGTTATAACTAAACACATGAAAAATGCCGAGGAGCTAACTACTTTTATTTTTTAAAATAGAACAAAATTGTATAAGTTATTGTTGAGAATTAAATTTTATGTCAAAACCTAACAAAAAAAAATGTAATTGTCAATTTTTTACATTACGCATTCCAACTTAAATAATGGGCAAGACGGAGCACAATTTAAAAGAAAATTTAATAATTTTAAATATAAATTTTTTAAGATTCGCTGCCTTATGTCAAGTATATATAAAAACTGTATTTTTACATTTATTCTTTAATTTTCAATTTTGATATAAAATTTAATTCTCTACAACATTTACTTATACAATTCGGTCCTATTTTTAAAAATAAAGGTACTTTACTCATGGTCACTTTTCATGTTTTTAGTTATAACTCTTTTTGTATATTACCAATCGAAGTAAAATTTCGTATTTATTAGTTTCGGACCATGCTACTAGTTTTCCCAAAAAGAACTTTAAAAATTCCAAAATTTTTGGTCCATTTGTCTTCTTGTAACATTTATCCTGAGACACACTGTCTGAAAATAAACGATAAAAACCCAAGTATATGATTCCTTGGTTAAAATAAAAGGTTTTTTTACTATATGAACTTAAGGTCAAAAATTAACCATTGGGCTTTTCTAAAATTTTATTTAAATTTGAAATTTCTTGCTGCAATTGGTTTTAACCATAACGTATACTAACTTATCCAAATTAAACAAGAAACACAACTTATATAATTTTTTGTAAAATTTGTAAAAATAAAATGAACGGACAAAGTGTTTTTTTTAATTATTATTTAATTCTTTAATCAATATTCAACGCACTTTTAGGTTAGGTTAATTATCTAGTGAAGTTGAATCCAAAAGTAATTTCAACGTCGAATTGAAGGACCAGGGGCGAGTACGGCAAATCGTCCAGGAGACGAACGCCAAGATTAAAGACAGAGACAAGAATGAGACGAGCAACTAAATGTAAATAAATTATCCGAGGGAAAAATAGCTGCTGGGCCTTCCTTGTCTGTCTTCAAGGAAGGTAAACGCAGATGGCGCGTGAGTCGACTTTATCGTTAGCCCGCCAAATTCAAATTATATAGCTGTGCTATTTTTGCCCTTGATGTTAGGTACTTGTTTTTGTTTCCTATTAATATAAAATATTGGGGTTTAGTTCAATAATTACACACACCTAATTAAAAATGTCATTTATTTGGTTTTTATAAAGATTTTTTCTTACAGATAACCATGTCAATATTACCTTAAATTATCTGTTGAAAAGCACAAATTTAATATATACACTGTGATCACTAATAAAAGTCAATATTCAAAGTCCAATTAAAGGTAAAAACCACGAAACACACAATAAATCACAGAGAATGTAAACAAACTGTCCAAACAAATCGGCCTTTAAAAATATCAAACACAAAAATCGAATAACATTTCGGCGTGACTGCCTGCGGCAACGTTGTCAAGTTAAAAATATTCGATTCATGGTATATTTTCTTTCTCTTAATTAGATGTGAGCCAAAAAAGGACATTAAAGTTTACATGCAGAAATTGTAAACAACTTGGCAACCAGGGCAAAGCGATGATTGCTCCATCTACGATAGCCTGCCATGATGAAAGACAAAGACATATTTATTGGAACTTGCGTTAAACCAGAAAAAGATAAATACAATAGACAAATTATTATGACCAGTTATTCGTCTCATTGTTGTCTCTGTTAAAGAAACAAAAACTTTTAAAAGGGTGAATTTATTCAAAAAATGTTAGGAAGACCTTTTTTGTTGCGCATCCAATTTTCTTAGAAAACATGTTTTGAATTAATTTAAATATTGGTATTTGTAGTAGTAACAAAAATTTAAACTTAAAAACCAAAATTGAAAAAATAGTTTAATGTTCAAAGCCCGATTGCTTAAAAACGGTTTATTTTGGGAGAATGTACGAACATAACTTATTGTAGGGAATTTTCTTTTCTTTTACAATATGTGTTGGTAAAATTTTTCAGATCAACAGTTTGCGAAGTTTGCATAAAAAATATTGTTGTCAAAAAAATTTTGCGAAGATAAACCTCTGAATACTAAGACACACGATACACAATACTTTTGATATATATTTCAAAAAAATGTCCCTTTTTTGACCCAATCTAATATTTTATCTTAAAGAGTAAGATATTCATTACTCTTGACCCAATCCGACCCTGGAACTATCACAGTTATGTATCCCTGGGTGTGCTTTATCCGAAGGCCAATTAAACCTTTTTTTGGTCCAGCCTAATGTTTAATCTTAAAGAGTTAGATATTCATTACTCTTGACCCAATCCGACCCTGGAACTATCACAGTTATGTATCCCTGGGTGTGCTTCATCCGAAGGCCAATTAAACAGCAAATAGTCGTTAAAAGAATCTTCTGCGGCTCTCAATAGGTGGTCGAGTCCACGGCACTTTTTAAATACATCGCGGATTCTATATAATAGATCTCTTTCATATGTCGGCCAATTTAACTTGTTTATTAACTCTTGTTAAGTGCCGGTTGGAAGCATCTACACATTCTTAGAAGAGTAAATCTTATTTTTTATTTCGATGTTGTGTTGGTTTAATTTTTTTGTAATTTCATGGTTTATTATAAAACGTGCTTCTTCATGTACATGCCTTAAGGAAGACGCCGCAACGATCAAGGGCGTCCGTGCACAACTAATATTCCACATTTTTAAATCACGTTTCCAAATTCACCCCAAGGAATATAAGGAGCGCTCGATTTTTTATATTTGTCTGAAAATATAGGTAATGTTTGTGACGTCACCTTTTTGCCATAATATTTTTTTTTATCTTTTATTAAAATTAAAAAATGGTATCTTATCCTTAATAACGATTTAAACGTAAATTTCCTTTAAAAAATATCCAAAGGTCAGTGATCCCTCTTTACAGGTTTTAAAATTCTCTGTAACTGCAGCATTAATAACTACTCAATTTAACTATAAACAGTAAAAACTAAACATATATAAAAATTTAATGACTAAAAAGCAAAAAATAACACCAAAACCGCGGAAAAAGCTTCCAGTACGATTCTAAACAAAGAATTACGGAAAAAGATTACGTCACAACATTTAGTGAACGTAGGCTTAAATGGGATCGAGCGCTCCGTATTAAAAAGTTTATTTCCTTGATTTCATCCTAGGGATTAATAAATAATAGTTTAAAAAAACTAAAAAAACACGCTTTTATATGCAACCGAACTAAAAATTAGAAAATAATTTTTTATTACAAAGAGTTTGTCACTTCAGAGTAAAAAGCGTGGGTGCATTTTACTATTTTTTCATAACTTCTTTTTCCTCATAGATATTGGCAAATAGAATAATTATAACATTATAGGCGGACTCCAGTTTTTTTCGGCAAAGCTGACTCTAGATAGGCATATGCTCATATAAATAGGTATATGTCCAGATAATAAAACGAAAGAGATCAGGGGAGCATTCAGAATCGACAATCTTGTGGTAAAATATATATACACTTTTCACCGGCCAAAATGAGGAGGTTCACAATTCGCCTGTATGTTTTTTTTTAACCTACTTCAGAGACAAGAATGAGACGAGTAACTGGTCCTAACAATTTGTCCATTGTATTTATCTCTTTCTGGTTTAACGCAAGTTCCAATAAATATGTCTTTGTCTTTCATCATGGCAGGCTATCGTAGATGGAGCAATCATCGCTTTGCCCTGGTTGCCAAGTTGTTTACAATTTCTGCATGTAAACTTTAATGTCCTTTTTTGGCTCACATCTAATTAAGAGAAAGAAAATATACCATGAATCGAATATTTTTAACTTGACAACGTTGCCGCAGGCAGTCACGCCGAAATGTTAATCGATATTTGTGTTTGATATTTTTCAATGGCCGATTGGTTTGGACAGTTTGTTTACATTTTCTGTGATTTATTGTGTGTTTCGTGGTTTTTACCTTTAATTGGACTTTGAATATTGACTTTTATTAGTGATCACAGTGTATATATTAAATTTGTGCTTTTTAACAGATAATTTAAGGTAATATTGACATGATTATCTGTAAGAAAAATATTTATAAAAACCAAATAAATGACATTTTTAATAAGGTGTGTGTAATTATTGAACCAAACCCCAATATTTTATATTAATAGGAAACAAAAACAAGTACCTAACATTAAGGGCAAAAATAGCACAGCTATATAATTTGAATTTGGCGGGTAAACGATAAAATCTCGCGGTTTGCCTTCCTTGAAGACAGACAAGGAAGGCCCAGCAGCTATCTCTCTCGGATAATTTATTTACATTTAGTTGCTCGTCTCATTCTTGTCTCTGCCTACTTTAAAAACGTGGAGGTTCTCAATTCGTCGCTTATTTTTTTTTTTTGTGTATGTTACGCGATTACTCTGGTGTTTGTGGACCGATTTTAAAAATTCTTTTTTATTTGAAAGAGTGCACTTCCGCGGTGGTCCCATAAAAAATAAGGTAGGATCGCGAAGGACAAGGTGCTAGACCTATTTTTTTCTCTGCCATACGTAGGAAAGATGAAGATCGCATTCAGAATCGACATCCTTGGGGTAAATTTAACCTTTTCACCGAACTAAAAGACAAGCCCTGCTGCCCCTGTGTATCGATTTATAAGCTTTTGATCGACAAAATAAGGAACCGAAGACTGAGTATAGGTGGGGGTCATATTAGGTCTGGTTAGTTATTTTTCTTTAATTCCTTAATTAAACCTCCATTTCTGTCAATAGCTTATAAATCGATAGAAGCTGCAGCTAACCGCTAAAAGAGGTACTAGTAGTGTTTTTCAGTGAATTTTTACCGATTTAATTGTAAAAATATGAAACTAAAAAGTTAAAAATAATCATTAAAAAAAAAAATGAACCGAATCCAAAAGAATTAGTAAAAGTCGCTAAAAACTTTAAAAATATATAAAAAAAGAGTCAGGTAATACCATTTGTGCTCAATTTTATTACTCAATGTTAATAACTAAATAAACAAAAGATTTAATACTTTTTATGCAATATGCTATTTCCCGACTTCTTTTTTACTTTTTAGCGACTTTTACTAATTTTTGAAGTCGGTTCAATTAAAAAAAAAAAAGATTATTGCTGTTCATCTTAATAAAATATGTTTGTAGTAGGTGAGGAACTGTTTTTTGTTGTAGCCCCGTAACTTTTATTTGTACCGGGGCCCGGCACGGCTCTCGGCGACCCTGTCGGCCTTGTTCATATTAATGCACCCATTGTTCTTATTAATGTATTTTTTTTTACAAAACGTATTTATATTTCCAAAAATATAATAACTATTTTATAGTAAGAACATTTTAAAAGCGCAATACAAAATAATACAAAAAACATAAAAAAGGCCGCCTGCAATCGGACTATTTTATATAAAGGCGCCGCTATCATATGGATTCTACAGAATCTACCCAACCAAACAGGGTTTTTAACACGCTTTTATTAACTTGGGTTGTAACTATCTGGCTATGTAACGGAATCTTTGAGCCTAATTTTAACCAACTTCCAGCTATTCGATTTCTTTGAAACTTTGCACACGTATTAAGGAAACATGACAATGCAATAATCTGTAAACAGTATCCCGTTATCTTTTTTTGGATCGCCAGGAAAAAAATTCCATTATATTATAAAAACAACACCTAGGTTGCCATCTGTTGGCAACATTTCAAACTATGCTATTAAATGAAGAAGAAATTTTTTAGTGGGTTGCAATATATTGGCAACGGTCCAAACATTGCCTGGATTTGCCATCTGTTGGCAAAATTTCAAACTTTGCTACTTAATGAAGAAGAAATTTTTAGTGAGTTGCAATCTGTTGGAAAAATTTTAAAATTTGCCACTCTTGTTCATTAAAAATTTTTCGCCATTTTGTCAAGAGTAGCAGAAACTAAAAATGAAAAATAATGAATAGTTTAAAAAACTAAAAACACGCTTTTATATGCAACCGAACTAAAAAATTAGAAAATAATTTTTCATTAAAAAAAATATTGTCATTTCATAGTAAAAAGCGTGGGGTGATAAATATATTAAATGTTATAATTATTATATTTGCAAATATCTATGATGGAAAAGTTATGAAAAAATAGTAAAATGCACCCCACGCTTTTTACTATGAAATGACAATATTTTTTTTTAATGAAAAATTATTTTCTAATTTTTAGTTCGGTTGCATATAAAAGCGTGTTTTTAGTTTTTTAAACTATTAATTATTTATTTATTTTATACGTTAATAATAAGAAATAATAAAAGAAAGTTGGGAAGATGTATCTCTATTACGCTTTTAAGAATAATTGAAAATTATGTTTCAGATGTGGATGGTCATATTTCCGAAACTAATTGAGATAGACACATCAAATGTAGTATTTTTTAGAGCATTTTAAAAGATTTTTTGGTGGTGATATAATATTCAGGGTATTCCATTTAAAAAATCATACTTATTGTCGTACCCTGTATATCATATGAGATAATAAACAACGGATTACTGATTAGAATACTACCGAATTAACCAAACAAGCTGATATTTTAGTTTATTTTGTACAATAAAAAATAATAATAAGGGGGTGTAAATTTATAATAACATATAATAAGTTTCAGGTTTCCAAGAAGCATTTGTAATAATTTATAATTTTTTATTTCACTATTTTTTCAGTAAAAAGCACCTCATTTTATGTTAGATTGGTAAGGTTCAGAATTTTGACCAAAAAAATTAATTTCTATCCCATAGTGCGATGACCAGCTGCATTAACCGGCATATAAAAGAAATATAGCAAAGGCGGCCGCAAGAGACAAGCATGTCGATTTATTTGCTTTAAACTTTTTGTGATTTTTTCTTATCAAAGAGCACCGAATTTACATTTTTAAACTGTTCCTTCAATACTTTCGTTTGATAATCCTGTATATTTTAAAAACATTAGTATCGACGCAACATACAGTTAACGAAATTTCTCTTCGGCAGAATATCAACAGACAGAGTGGTTCCAAAATTTACTTTCAAGCTTCGTGACTCACTTTCCATTCATAAATAATTTTACCGCAGAGAAGTATACACCCAAATATTAAAAAGAAAAAGCAGTTTTGTAAGTGGATGAAGATGGTCAATTTAAGTATGTACAGGTATTTTTCTTTAGGTCATTTATGACCTACTTGGTCCGACTGAAAAGAAGGTTGTGGGATTATTTTAGCATCAGACTCGTGCACACTTTTTTACTTCCGATTTCATAATTAAGTTTAATAGAAAATTAATTAAAAATTGCTCTGGTAATTACTTTTGATGTATATTGAGGATACGTAAATTAATAAGTGTTATAGATTACCTTTCATTTTATTTAATGAGCGAAAAATTTTCGTTATATGGTATCCTGTTCTAATTGCGATTTAAGGCTGTACCTATGATTTTTTTAACTAAATAGTGAGACATGGGACTTATACCAAATATATAGAAGGAACAGTTTAAAAATGTAAATTCGGTGCTCTTTGATAAAAAAAAACACAAAAGTTTAAAGCAAATAAATCGGCATGCTTGTCTTCGCGGCCGCCTTTGCTATATTTCTTTTATGATATGCCGGTTGATGCAGCTGATCATCTATGGGATAGAAATTAATTTTTTTGGTCAAAATTCTGAAACTTACCAATCTCTAACTTAAAATGAGGTGCTTTTTACTGGAAAAAATATTATAAATTATTACAAATGCTTTTTGAAAACCTAAAACTTATTATATGTTATTATAAATTTACACCCCTTAACATTATTATTTTTTATTGTACAAAATAAACTAAAATGTCAGCTTGTTTGGTTAATTCGGTAGTATTCTAATCAGTAATCCGATGATTATTATCTCATATGATATACAGGGTACGACAATAGGTATGATTTTTTAAATGGAATACCCTGAATATTATATCACCACCAAAAAATCTTTTAAAATGCTTTAAAATAATACTACATTTGATGTGTCCATCTCAATTAGTTTCGGAAATATGACCATCCAAATCTGAAAAATAATTTTAAATTATTCTTAGAAGCGTAATAGAGATACATCTTCCCAACTTTTTTATTTTTTAACGTATAAAATAAATAAAAAACACTGTTTTGTTGGGTAGATTCTGTAGAATCAATATCTTTCATCAGAATTTCTTTTAGGATATACAGTGTAGGACAAAACATATTAAGTTTTAAACCTTATAAATTATAAAAATCTTGTATCTGTCCTTACACGCAAAAGTAGAAAGGCAATTGTAAGTACAAAAACTGATAAAGAAAAAGGTAAAAAATCTTTGACAAAAGTAGCGAGACTTCACGAGACTGCATTGGAAACACAACAAAAGCTCTTATTATTTAAACTCTTTTACTTTTTTTGTAACAAGGCTAATAATAAACTAAGTTAGATTAAATGTTGTATATTTATGTTTACTTAAAATACATTTTCAAGTTTCTTATTACCCCAATAGAAGTCGTCATATCCTTTTATAATTTTGCGCACATGTAGTTTGGAGTATCTACTTTGAAATACACAGCATGAGCCATTAAAATTTCAGAGTTGCTTTTTGGCCAAAATAATGGATTTCTATCCCATAGTGTATCGGCGCGTCGCTGTAAAGGATAGCGGCACCTTTGTATAAAATAGTCGGATTGCAGGCGGCCTTTTTTATGTTTTTGTATTATTTTCAAAGATAGCGAATTTGCGCTTTTAAAATGTTCTTACTATACTCGTACTCATATATCAGTATACCAAATGGCCTTAAGAACAACCCTTTTTAAAGAAAATATTTTGAAATTTGCCAAAAAAGTTGTAATTTTTCTTCGTTCTCTCCCCCAAAGAAAATCTAAACTTTAAAAGTGAATTCCCTATTTTATTTTTTCGCTAATTTAATAAGATTTTATTACGAAATCAAAAATTTTGCAAAATTAACTATATTTTTAAAAAGTATAGCCAGCTGAAATTTTTCACTCTAAAATTTTTAATATCGACTTTGAGGTGGTGCCTTTTAATATAAAACGGCAGAGATTTTGCAAAATTTATGATTTGACGATAAAATTCGATTAAACCCATAAAAATACGGATAAAGGATTTGCTTTTAAAACTTACATGTTTTGGGAAGGTTGGCTAACCAACAATTCTAACATAAAAATGTTCTTTACCAAGCGGTTTTTTTAAAGGCCAATAGCATCTAGTACAGGGCTTCCAAAACTGTGCGTTGCGACGCCCTGGGGCATCGCAGTGTCCTTCCAGGGGCGTCGCGTGGTAAACAAAATAGTTTTTTTGCTTAATATTATATTTTGTTGTAATCGCAAGAAAAAATATTTTTTAAAAATACAGGGTGACCTATTAAAAAAAACAAGTTGTTATAATATCTTAAAAATTAAAACATTCATATTTATTTTAAGTACGCCACTAAATTCTTGGTAAAAGTCATAAAAATTTTATATTTAAAATTTGGTTCTATCTTCATAAATGTCCGAGTAATAAGACTTAACAAAAATCGTCGTATTTTACGAATCACCCTGTATCTTCTGAATCAATCAAGTTGGCAAGGATCTAATTGCGTCATTCAACTAAACACTAATAAATAATAGTTTAAAAAAACTAAAAAAACACACTTTTTATATGCAACCGAACTAAAAATTAGAAAATAATTTTTCATTACAAAGAGTTTGTCACTTCAGAGTAAAAAGCGTGGGGTCCTTAATATATTAAATGTTATAATTATTCTATTTGCCAATATCTATAAGGGAAAAGAAGTTATGAAAAAATAGTAAAATGCACCCCACGCTTTTTACTCTGAAGTGACAAACTCTTTGTAATGAAAAATTATTTTCTAATTTTTAGTTCGGTTGCATATAAAAGTGTGTTTTTTAGTTTTTTTAAACTATTATTTATTTTTCATTTTTTAGTTCGATATATCAATTAGTTTTTTAAAATAAATGCTCCAGTTTATTCACTAAAACATTCCTTCGCCATTTTGTCAAGAGTAGTATTAGGACACTTATTTATCCTGCCGGTCCTAATCAGGATAACGGGATACTGTTTTTAAATTATTGCATTGTCATCGGTCCTTGATACGTGTGCAAAGTTTCAAAGAAATTGAATCGCTGGAAGTTGGTAAAAATTAGGCTCAAAGATTCCGTTACATAGATAGATAGATAGATGGATAGATAGATAGATAGGTACAACCCAAGCTAATAAAAGCGTGTTAAAAAGGAAATGGAACACGTATCTTAGCGTTTAGCTTATACCCGATAATCCCACTGATCTCGATGGATTGCCAGTGTTATAACCTGCGCAAAACAAAAGTTACATTTCATGGCCAAAAAACCGGTTCGTGCTCAAGCCAGTTGAGGGTAAACGCACTCGTCCCCAAACAAACTATCCGCATTATAGAAAAGAATTTGTTGACGGCGTCCTGGTTTTCTGTCTCGAAGTACGGTAGCTAATGAGCGTTACGGTCAGACCGCGGACGAAGGGTACGGGGTGCCGGTGTTTGTATTTTGCCACGGCTTTTAAGTGCACCTGTTCGTCCACCCGTCCATTTGTTTACTGCGCGGGGTCGTAAAATCCGAAAAGCGCTTCTTGCCACTGCGGATCTAAATGTAGGTTATCTATGGATAATCCTAACTAAAAGAAACCACCCTGTACAGTAAAACAATACCACATTAATGACACACAATCAATAATTACATTAGCCCATCAAATTTTTATATAATTAATGGCGTCTTTACGCAACTCATTTCTTCTAATTAATTAAAAAACAAGAATTATTTAGATATTGTTTGTTTCATTAAAATAAAGTCACGCTAATGAATTATCTGATTTTGTCCTAAATAAAATAAAGAAACGGAGTAAAAAAATACATTCATGGACAAAAATATCTCATATGCTCGATTTTCTCCATAAGCTGTAATACAATAATTTTTCATAAAAAAATATTGTCATTTCATAGTAAAAAGCGTGGGGTGCATTTTACTATTTTTTCATAACTTTTCCATCATAGATATTTGCAAATATAATAATTATAACATTTAATATATTTATCACCCCACGCTTTTTACTATGAAATGACAATATTTTTTTTAATGAAAAATTATTTTCTAATTTTTAGTTCAGTTGCATATAAAAGCGTGTTTTTTAGTTTTTTTAAACTATTAATTATTTTTCATTTTTTAGTTTCTGCTAATCTTGACAAAATGGCGAAAATTTTTTTAATGAACAAGAGTGGCAAATTTTAAAATTTTTCCAACAGATTGCAACTCACTAAAAAATTTCTTCTTCATTAAGTAGCAAAGTTTGAAATTTTGCCAACAGATGGCAATCCAGGCAATGTTTGGACCGTTGCCAACATATTGCAACCCACTGAAAAATTTCTTCTTCATTTAATAGCAAAGTTTGAAATGTTGCCAACAGATGGCAACCTAGGTGTTGTTTTTATAATATAATGGAATTTTTTTTTCCTGGCGACCCAAAAAAAGATAACGGGATACTGTTTGCAGATTATTGCATTGTCATGTTTCCTTAATACGTGTGCAAAGTTTCAAAGAAATCGAATAGCTGGAAGTTGGTTAAAAATTAGGCTCAAAGATTCCGTTACATAGGCAGCCAGATAGATAGATTGATAGATAGATAGTTACAACCTAAGTTAATAAAAAGCGTGTTAATTAAAAATGCTCTAATTTACATGGCCATATCTCTTCTAATAATGATAGTTATTAAGACAATTTAAAAAAAGAAAATGTTGAGGAAGGTGAAGCTAGAACTATGGCGTAATCTTTGTTGTTTACTGTTAACAATACATTCTACAGGGTGATTAAAAGTTTTAGGCAAAAAATAATTTTTACCTGCCTTGTATGATGTGCTTTTTGAATTAAAAGGCAGTAATTATTTGCGAATAAATTATACCCTTACCCTTACTTATCTTTGTTTTTTAACTTCACAAACCTGATTACTCTCTTTTAACAGCACCCCATACAGAGAGATTTTTTTTCAAAACTTTGAATCACCCTGTAAGATGTATTGTTAATAGTAAATAGCAACGGTTGCGCCAAAGCTATAGCTTCACCTTTCTTTAACATTTTCTTTTTTTTAAATGTCCTAATAACCTAATTATTAAAGAGATATGGCCATTTAAATTAGAGCATTTTTGTATTGAAGCTTATGCAGAAAATCGAACATATGCGATCTTTGGTCCATGAGTGTATAATATTAGAACCATAGATAACCTACATTTAGATCCGCAGTGGCAAGAAGCATTTTTAGGATTTTTACGACCTCGCGCAGTAAACAAATGGACGGGTGGACGAACAGGCGCACTTAAAAGCCGTGGCAAAATACAAACACCGGCACCCCGTGCCCTCCGTCAGCGGTCTGACCGTGACGCTCATTAGCTACCGTACTCCGAACAGAAAACCAAGACGCTGTCGACAAATTCTTTCCGATAATGCGGACAGTCTGTTTGGCGCCAGATGCGTTCACCCTCGATTTGCTTGCGTACAAACCCGTTTTTTCGCCCATGAAATGTAACTTTTGTATCGCGAAGGTAATAACATTGGCAATCCATCAAGATCAGTGATTGGGACCCAGTAATACTGCTGTATTTAATAAAACGACAGAGAAAGACACAACAAAAGTAAATTTAAAAACAAAAAACGTATATACTATATACAAATATAATACGTATGCGTATATTTGCAAATTCCATTTTTACCGAATGGTACTAGCGATTTTTATAAATGCCCTCCGGTAACCACCGCGTCCTACGAACGAACAAACAATACAATTGGTCGACAGTGGACGTTTTGATAATACATATTTGTTTCTCTTTTTAACTTTCTGAAGCGCGCATTTCTGCCTCTTTCTTTTGTTTTAATGAATCTTGGATTGTCATGCAAATCCATAAGGTCAATTTAAAATATGGCCAAGGGAATTAACTCGATTCATTGACGAAATGACCTTATGGACGAGGCGCGCCTGATTCCTACCTTGGAAAAGCGCATCGCCAGATATTTGAATCTGCGTCGCCCACTATAAAAATGGGTGCATTCAGGCAGTCTCCGCAGCTCTGTCGCTGAGTATCACAAATGTCAAAATTGTCAATATCAAGTGATTTTATTGATTTAATTTGACAATTTTGGCACCTGCTCTCAACTGCTCAGCGGCTGAGAGCACCTGCATGCGCCCATAGTTATCTTCAGTATCAAAGCTATTAAAAGTTAAACGATGTCCAGAAGATGAGCATAAACAAAACATTATGTTAAGATTGCCTCTGCAAATGATAATTTCTAATTGTTTATCGATGTGTGCACTTTCACGAGAAACCTACTTAACGTAGCCTGAGGAACGTCGGCGTTCCCAAAAGTTTTTCAAATACTACGTTTGTAAAATGTGCGCACCTGTAACCTTCACATTGTTGAAAAGTAATAATCATTTATCTGGTTAATATTTGTTTTGAAAGGAAGATTTTCGGACGGCTACGCGTGTATATTTACTTTTTAATATTAAATTATTTATGTTTATGTACTTAATGTAAAATTATCTCTTAATTTTTTTGGGTATTTGAACATCTTACTTTTACTTTTTAGTACAAATATTATTTTAAGAAATTTGTTTAAAAGAAATATTACTTTCCCTTTAATGTTTTGTTTTATTGTCACATGTTAAGACAACTATACCAAATAATTAACAATGAAAGCCTAATACTGGCGGTGATTAGAAAATCGGTCACGAAACTTAAGGGGGCTATGGCATGTGACGGCCTGTTTCTTGGGGATTTTTAGTTTATTATCATTTTTGAACATATGTTTTGAAAGTATAAATGTCAATTTTAAGCTAAAAATATTTTGTAGAACATAAGTTGCAGGGTTCTTCTTCCCCCCTCAATCGGTGATGCTTGGTCCAAAAAGGTTTCTTTTTGGGTAATTAGTTAAATAATTCTAATTAATTCCGTTTTAAGCCTGTATAAACTAATATATACTAATATTATATAGAGGTAAAGTTTATTACTTTGTTTGTTGATTTGTAGGGCTAATCTTCAAAAACTAAACAAAACCGATCATAAAAATTATTTCACAATCAGAAAGCTACACTATTCAGAAGTGGTATAGGCTACGTTTTATTACGATTAAAGTTCAGAGAAAAATATAATTAGCTCCCAACGAAGTGGGCACTGGTCGGCTAGTATTTGTAAAAAGGTATCAAGCCGACTGTTCAAAATAGGTCCGGACTCCGTCCGCCAACTCAACGACCCGAACAGTTCCTTTTTTCTAACTGCTGTATCTTTAAAACGACTTTAAATTTTTAAAAATCACCTTCTTACCGTATTTTAGACATGTAAAGAAAACAATTTATGAAAAGAAAAACTATTTTTTTTGAGCCCATCATATGAGATGACCCTTAAGGCGGTGATTTACATGATAAAATAATGGTACACAGTTTCATAATAGTCATAGTTTTAACGAGTCAAACTTTATGGTCTTCCAGTGCATCTACCTATGTTGGGAGCATGCACTGACGAACTTTCAACTTTTACAAAATAACGAAGGGACTACACGTATAGAAAATAAACAAAATAATGTTTGCGCCTAAATATCTTAAAAAAGCTTAAGAGCCTCAGAAAAAAATTCTTTTAATTTGAAGTAAAATTAAATACAAGGTAATAATTTCTTTTGATGTTTATTAGTTTTTTGTTAATTTATCTTTAACAATCACATCGATATCAACATCAACATTAGTTGTTGGCGGACGCATTGCATGAAGAAGTGACTTATCTGACAGTGAAGATCTGTCCCTACTTAGATTTTATGCAGTTCATGGTTAAATACGCACTTTCACATAAATAAGAGCTGCCCATCACCGATCCCATTTTCCAGCCAAAATTTGTTAATTTGGGAGACGATCGCCAAGGATCTTAAAAATCCATTCCAGTTTCTGTTCTACCCTTGTAAAGGGGTCTGTCCGTACGTCACATGCGTAAAAAAACAAATCGATCTCAATTTTTTCGAAATCTGCGAAACGCTGCTCAAATTTAAAAATTACTTCTTCGATGTACTTCACTGTGGTCAGAAAAGTTGTAATCTTTAAAATTTCTCATTTCTGTATAATGTTCTATAATGTTCTTTGCAACTTGGAAAAAAAGAAAAATCGTATTCAAAACTATTTTCAGGATTATTTTGCACTGTAGATTTAAATTTTAAACATGCGTCAGTGGGCTGAATGCGGCCCGTGGGCAAGGAAAATATTTTTTTTTAAAAAGGAGCGCTCAATCTCATTTAAGCCTATGTTCGGTAAATTTTGTGACGTAATCTTTTCCCGTAATTCTTTGTTTACAATCGTACTGGAAGGTTTTTTCGAGGTTTTGGTGTTATTTTTTTGCTTTTTAGTCATTGGACTTTTATATATGTTAAGTTTTTACTGTTTATAGTTAAATTGAGTAGTTATTAGTACTGCAGTTACAGAGAATTTTAAAACCTGTTAACAGGGGTCACTGACCTTTGGATATTTTTAACAGGGAATTTACGTTTAAATCGTTATTAAGGGTAAGATACATTTTTTTAATGTTTTTTAGTGATTTTATTTTATGGTATGCAAGTATTGGTTTATTTTGTCAGATAAAAAATATTATGGCAAAAAGGTGACGTCACAAACATAACCTATATTTTCGGACAAATATAAAAAATTGAGCGCTCCTTATTAAAAGTTTATCTTCCTTGGCCCACGGGCCGTTGTTTGGACAGCCCTGTTTTATTACATATTATGCGTAAACCCCCATCTAACATATTATTTATTTACTTTTAGGACATACCAAGAAAAAATCGCAGATAACCTCACGCAAAATTCTGCACCAAAAGAAACTGCAATTAGCGATGAGACATTGGTAAGAAATAACATAGGTACTCATAAAGAAAAAAAAAGAGACATTTCCATAAATATACATATTTAGACAATAACTAGTCATTTTTATATCTGCGGCACAAATACATTAAGTTTTTCTTGTGAAGATTAAGCTTTCTCTCGAGATGCTTAGCTTATAAGTAAACTTGTTTAATAGAATTCTAAAAGAAACACCATCTCTAGTAAGAAATGAGTTCTAGCTTTATTTAAATGAATACATCAGGTTGTCGCATCTTCGAAGGTCGTTTCTCATCGCAACTTCGTTTTCTTTTTCTTGTTTGGTTAACTTGCACTACTTGCATATTTAGAATTGCTTGCATCGTATTTGTAATTTGATATAATACTTACAATTATGTACATGTAGCTTGTTAAATTATTTTATGGTAATACTTGGTATTAAAGATAGGTACTAGTTTGGATTTAATAGGCAATTAAAAATCCACCCAAAATTTACAGCTGATATTATTTTAACTGAGAAATCTTGGTTCTTGGATGTGGACCGCGCCAAATTAAAATCGTTTACCGACGTTTTGTCATCGATTTCACAAGGCATCTTCAGGGATCTTTATTTTTTTATCTTTTTGACATCCTACGAAGGTCTATGCCTAAATACCAGAGTACCGTGGGTGTCGGGTTATTAGATGTTCAACCCATCGTTCCCCCTGTTTCGTCAACGTTGTCCAAGCACTGAAACATGCAGTTGCATTTCACAGCACCTTTTAGATAACGCGGTAGTGCCACCACGGTCGTTATTTTTAAATAACTACTACCTAAATATGTCTCCCCGCTGGGAATCGAACCGCCGACCTCTGGCTTCGAAGATCAAAGCTCTGACCACTAGGCCACGGGGGAGACATTCTGAGAGAATGGAATACCAAATTCAGTGCTTCGTCCAATCGATGGGCAAACTCAAGAACCAAGATTCCTCAGTTGACCAAGGCCGTGAAAGCTTTCTTTCTATGTTAATGATATTGTTTTTTTTTTAATTTTGAAATCATTTTTTTTGGAATCTAAACTGTATTTTTAACAGTGGTATCGGGAAAATCACATAAATAGCACGCTTATTCTGCCTTAATATTGAACCTTACCCAATTACCTGAAGTCAGAGAAAAAATATACATGGGATCTGTAAGAAAATTTTTACCCCATTAATAGTCCCTAGGCCAGTAATAAAACGGACTTCATGAAAAGAACACTTTTAAAACCTTTTTATGGGGGTTCCTTTTGATGATTCTACCACGAATCTCCATATCGTCGGCAATATCAAGTCGCGTATCTCAAAAAATAGAAAAATTAACTAGAGCCCATTTAAATTGCCTAAAAAAATTTGCTCCTTAATATTACGAATTGGCATAAGTTAGATTTTGATAGCTCTAAAGTTATAAAAATAAAATTAACTCATTTTATTGACCAGGGTCGCAATGGCAAATTTAAAAAAACTTTTTTCATAGAATTTTCTCTCTAAGCTTGGTCTTACAATTTCCTTTGGTTTCCTTCGTATTTCGGTAATTGTGTGGGGACACTGTTTCCTAATTGATGTTTAAATAACCCTGTATATTTTGGTAACAAAATAGGTTTAAAAAAACAAAACAAATAGAAGCTGGTCTGCGATTTTTAACATACATCTACCCTTAATCCTAAATGACAAGAACTCGTAAAAAGTCAACAGTTTCTGTAATTTTAGTTATTTAAAAAAAAATAGGATTTTCTCTCTAAGCTTGGTCTTACACTTTCCTTTGGTTTCCTTCGTATTTCGGTAATTGTGTGGGGACACTGTTTCCTAATTGATGTTTAAATAACCCTGTATATTTTGGTTACAAAATAAGTTTAAAAAAACAAAACAAATAGAAGCTGGTCTGCGATTTTTAACATACATCTAGGCTACAGCCTAGGGCGCCAGACAGGGGAGCAATAGGCGCTAGTCAGGGAGTTTTTAAAAAGTTTAGGTCGGGTGGGGTTTTTTGTGACTAATTTTTCTGAGAATAAGGTGCTTTGATAAAATAGGCGAAAAAAACCTTTTTTTGCTTTTCAAAAAAATTTTCTTGGAAAATAGGCGCTCCGGGAATTCTAGCCTAGGGCGCCTCAAACAGTCAATACAGCCTTGCATAATTTACAAATTGCATCTCAAAGACTTGTAGAAAATGCTTGCATAATAATGTAATTTTTTTTCTTAGGAAAAGTTGACCACTTTCTGATGCATAAGGATTTTATTATTTTCTTGGAAGTTTAAAATACATTCTACAACCACATTACCGCATTAACCGTCAATAACGTTTGCTAAACTCAAAATAAAATTAATAAATGTGACTTTATTATCCAGAAATTTTGTAATTCTAAACTAATTATAATATTACTTCGGTTAAAACCGTTGAAATTTCGGTCAATCGAACTGGTATTTGTGTCACCCCATGCAAAAAAATGCCGCATTCCACAGGTTCAAAAACTTTTGAAGAGCAAAAAAACAAAAAAGGTCCCCACTTTTCAAATGCTGCTCCCCATATCTGGTGACAAAGGAAATATTGGGCGCAAAAAAAATGTTTCAAGAGCAAAAAAAGGTCCCTACATTTTTTAATGCCGCCCCCACATTTGCAAAAAGACCTTTCTTTGCCGAAATGCCGCAAATAAACCCTTTATTTGCCAAAATTTCGTCCCCTACTTTGTGCCGCCTCGTACATGTTGCTGCAACCCCGCCAGGAACAGACCTGACTGTTTTTATAAATTTACTGAAAAATTTTTGCCCAAAAGTAGTAATTGGCCTAATATTGATGACTAGCCGACCCGTGCCCACTTCGTAGGGCGTAAATTTTATTTTTCCCTAAACCTTTTGCTCTAGCACTCCTGAATAGACTAGCTTTCTGATTGTGAAAGAATTTTTATGATCGGTTCAGTATTTCTGAAAAGTATATATTATACATACTGTGCATTTTTAAGGTAATAAAATTCTATCTATCTATTTATCTATCTATCTAGCCCTTACAAACAAATAAAGTTACAAACTTTACCTTTTTTTAATATTAGTATAGATTTTTAACTAAATACCAAGTGTCTGCAAAACTTATTAATTATAAAAATCCCTAATCAAGAGCTTTTATTCTGATATAAACGAACATACTGGAATTTTTATCTTTTCGAGAATGTACTTGTATTTTTATAAAAGCTTAAACTTAAGTATGGAATTGTGTATTGTTTAATCCCGTGTCCAGTATCCCGTAAACAATAGATTAGTTTTAAAAAGAGATTAAGGTGTGTATAGTAAATCACTTTCACAATCGCGAATTAAATGGGTAATTAACAAACTTAATACCCTCTACATAGTTTTTTGTTGGTTCGTTTTCGCTAGATGTAACTCTTCCGCGTTACCCCTGTATACAGGGTGTCTGCTGATCCTTAAGAGTGTAAATTGTAAGGTAATTTTAAGAAGAATAGTTCAAATAAACCCAGGTGCTAAATTCCTGAACTTTTGAGAAACAGGGTGATAAACATTAAAAATACAGGGTGATTCAAAAATCGATCACGAAACTTAAGGGGTGATTCTACTTGACAAACTAAGGGTAGAGCTTCATATAATTTTTTTCAAAATGTCATTCGTTTTCGAGTTCAATTTTTATTTTGGTTTTTCGCCATATTGCATTTATTTTTTAACCAATCCAGTTGATATTTGGCACACAAATCGATTTTAAAATTTTAAGACAAAAGTACTTTTTTAAATACCGCCATAGGGAACTTTACCCAAAACTTAAAATTTATTTACATTATAACTTTTTTATTTTGATAGATATTGCAAAGCTGGGGGCGCCATTTTATAGACGATCAAAAACTTAAAAAATAAGGTACTCCTTATTAAAGTCGATAAACCTCACCATTTAGGCACCATCAGACATCAAATTTTCATCAATTACAATCAAATTACCTACATACATACAGGGTGTCCAGTAACTCAACCGACAAACTTTACAGGGCGATTCTACAACAGAAAATAAGAAAAAACTTTATATGAAGATATGTCTAAACGTCTTAGTTTTTGAATCACGGTGTGTTAAATATTTTTAACACCCCGTAGTTCAAAAACTAAGACGTTTAGGACATATCTTCATATAAAGTTTTTTCTTATTTTCTGTTGTATAGAATCACCCCGTAAAGTTTGTCGGTTGAGTTACTGGACACCTGTATGTATGTAGGTAATTTGATTGAAATTGATGAAAACTTTGATGTCTATTTTTAAGTTTTTGATTGTCTATAAAATAGCGCCCCCAGCTTTTCAAGTTTAAGGTAAAGTGCCCTCTGGCAATATTTAAAAAAGTACTTTTGTCTTAAAATTTTAGAATCTGCAAAGCTCGATTTGTGTGCCAAATATCAACTGGATTGGTTAAAAATAAATGCAATATGGCGAAAAAACCAAAATAAAAATTGAACTTTGACGGCTTGTATATATTAATAATTATATGAAGCTCTACCCTTATTTTGTCAAGTAGAATCACCCCTTAAATTTCGTGATCGATTTTTAAATCACCCTGTATATTATAGACAATCAAAAACTTTAAAAATAAGGTACTTACTCTTTATTAAAGTCGATAAACCTCACCGTTTAGGCATCAATAGACATCAAACTTTTCATCAATTTCAATCAAATTACCTACATACATACAGGGTGTCCAGTAACTCAACCGACAAACTTAACCAAACGATTCTACAACAAAAAATAAAATAAAAAACTTTATATAAACATATGTCCTAAACGTCTTAGTTTTGAACTACGGGTGTTAAAAATAAAAAAAAAGTTTTTTTTTTAAATATTCATTTTGGATTTTTGAATAACCCTGTATATCTAGCAACTAGGCGTAGGGAGTAAAGGGTTCGCAGGTACATGTTGGCCTACGCCAATATTTTATGTGTATTTAAAAACATGGAAAAGATGAGTGTGTATTTAAAGGTGGAAACTTTTTTCATCAACTTTTTTTATCTTCATCGACAAAGGGGGCCTCGCGGATACGACTTACGCCTGTTTTTGCCTACCCTACGCCACTGGTGGCAAATACAATTCCTAGGTAGTCAAATTTTAACATAACTAATTTAATATCTGGATAATAAGTTTACATTTCTCATTTATTGGTGGTTTGCTGTAATGTGGCAGTATTTTAAAGTTCTAAGAAACTAATAAAATCCTTATGCATCAAAAAGTGGTCAAGTTGTTCTCGGAATAAAATTACATTATAATGTAAGCATTTCCTACCACCATTCTTTGAGATGTAAATATGTAGTATGGTAATTATTAAAATATTGAATACCTATTTGTTTAGCACCAAGAAAAATAATTCTTAAAAACATGTTGAGTAATACAAATATCTAATTTAGTTAACGGCGCTATTTTGCTTGCTTTAAAACACATATTGATATAACAAGTTTCTATATTGGGTGTTTCTTTACGACTAAAAACTTTAAAGCTGTAGTGCCGACCAAACTTTACGACGAATAGTTCTTATAAACATTTACCGAAAATGCTTCCAAAAGGCCAAGTCCCTACATTACATTATGCAAAAAACGTTCCCAAGGTGCTCCATACCTTGGGAATGTTTTTCGCACACTGTATTTCTAAAATGGATAATATTTTTTACAACTTTAAACGAAAAAAAAGTTGTTTATTTTGGTTAGGTCAACTACAAACTTAGGTTTTGTCAAAGTCGGTCTATATCAAGGTTAGTTTATATTTATAAGGTTGCGACATATCCCCAACTTTTAGGCGGTTCGAGGTCGGGGACGCAAGGAAGGGCACTCCACCAAGACCCAAGGTCAGTCTATATAAGGTCACGACATTCGGCCATATTGCTTTGACGTGTTATGACGTCACATCTCCCATTTTTCGGCCATGTTGTTCAGGGCCAGAGATATACAGTTTATCGTATTGGTAGAACAACCGTTCATACGGTAATTATTATTAAGTTGTAAATTCTTTTACTCTAAATAAAAAACATTTGGAATTACATCTTTCAACAAATATCACTACCAAAACAATGCAAAATGAAATGCGCAAATTCTAGACGCCACTGGATTGATCATCAGCTTTGATTTTACCCAGTCTTGCCAACTTTTCTCCGTTGGAGTGCCCTTCCTTGCGTTCCCGATCTCGAACCGCCTAAAAGTTGAGGATGTGTCGCAACCTAGTATAAATATAAACTAACCTTGGGTAATGTAAAATTCTTAGCAACCTCAGCTAACGCCCAAGAGACATCCATTGATGCAGAAAATTACAATTTTCGCAAAACGGTTAAGTCTTTCGACATAAACCAAGAGTTTCGTTTTTATGTAAAATTTCTTCAGGTTCCCGTTAAAAAAAAAATATGTTAAGTGCAGTAAAACATAGGGTTATTATAATCCGAAAAACTTCCTGTATGGTACGCTTCTGACTAAATATCTTCTTCTGTTCTGATCTTGGAATATCATATAGGACAAAAGTTTATGTAGTATACCAAACATTTTTCAAAAAATCTTTCTTAGGGAACCCCATTTTAAGGGTGTAGCTCCCTTAGGAAGCATTTTTCTTTTATTTTGCTCACAATAAAAAATGGGAAATATACCTACCTGAATTATACCGGATCTGCTAAATAACTTAACACATGGGCAATGTAAGGAAAAGAAACTGTCTAAGGTGAATACCCGCATGTAAACATGTTACATTAGATAACGATTAGTCATCCTTTGTTGTTGCTTTACTGGCCAATATCCTAATTTCTATTTGCTTAACCAGTATACATGTCCTGCCAGCTCGATACGTTTAAATTAACTTTCCGTGTGTCAAACACTAGCAGGAGGAGCAGTGGCGTAGCTAGGACAGGAGGGGCCCTGAGGCAAAAACTAAAGCAGGGCCCTAATCCCAAGAAAAGTAAGAACAAAAAAGAAAAAAGGTCCTCACCTCTTCGCACCTACATTCATCATACATTTCTCTTCTTCTCCTTAGTTATTTTTTTGCATTTACACATTTTCTGTTTACTTTGAAGCCTAGAAGCACCTCTCAGCTCCACGGGGCCTCCCCTAAGCTTTGGGGCTCCTAGGCACTGCCCCGCCTAGTCCCATAGTAGTTACGCCACTGAGGAAGAGATTAGATAAAGAATGTCTACGTAAAAACATTCCGAAGAGGGTGACACATCAGACTTGCTTTGTTGTTACTTGAAGTCGCATGACGTGTATGTGATGTATGCCATATTTTTGCTTTTGTATGTTGCATACCCTCCCTGTAAGGCAAACCCTATGACAAAAACTGCTAGCTGTCATAACAATGATGTCAGATCATTAATACTACAAATAAACATCAAGTACTATAAATTCTTTTTACAAAAAAGAAACTTTAACGACTGACCTCAAAGTAATTTTTAACATTTTTTTAGCATACCTAAATAAATGTTATTTTATTTAATTTGCTAAATTACTAAATACGTACATTTTCTCGCTATTTCAAAAAATAATTGCTCTTTTCTCTGGAACGCCTTATACGTAAGATTGGATTTTTTCTATAGCTTAACGATTAGTCGTATAAATTTTCTCTTACACACAAGATAATTTCATTTCTAAGAGATTCACTTTCTCTTTGATCTGAATTCGCACTTTAACAGCTCAACAATTAGGTAAATATCAGCAGTTAGTGCAAAATTATTTAAAGTTCCTAGATAATTGTTGTATTCTCAAGCACCAATTTGCAGTAAGGAATGTTTGTTCTCACTAAATTTCTTAGTATTAAGTAAAAGTTAAATTCCTCACGATTACTTCAATTGGTCTAGTTGGTCGAGGATTAAACAGCAAATTATGCTGAGATAATTATTTCTGTTAACTTACCTAATGTTTGCACATAATAGAGGAACATCTTGTATTAGTTAGTGTTTGGTTAATATTATCTGTTGTGTAGGTTTAACGGTTTAATTTTGTTTGAACGATTAAATTTAAGATATACCCATATAACATTTTTTGCCGGGGTTGTACATTTAATTTACTGGCATTGCCAACACTCTTTAATGGCAAGGCATTGGCAAAAAGGTATCAAAAAGACGCGAAAGTGGGCAATTGGCCGTTATTAGGCCACGTGTTGCAGATAATGTGATGGCATCCGTCATTAATAATTTATGATGAAAAAGTGCGTTTAGGATGATGGCATCCATCATTAATAAGTTATTGGCAAAAAAATGCGTTTAGGATAATGATATTTATCATTAAATAAGTATTGCAAGTTTTATAAGTTGAATGTCCCAAAAGTTAAATAACCTATTTAGAATTTTGTAATCGAAAAAAATGAGAAAAAAGGCAGGAAAACTTTATCAATAAAAAATTACATAATATAAATTTTTATACCGTAACAATAAACCAAAAAAAAAAAAAAATTTAAAAAAGATAGTAAATCAAAAGAAAACACTTTAAAATAGTAATTATTTAAGGGACACTTACACTCAATTTTCAGATCCAAAACATAGGAAGAAATATTTTAAAGGAGTTAAATGTCAAAAAAACTATTCAATATATATCATTTTTTTTATTAACACGTCTTTAAAACTTTTAATAAGGCAACTCCCTGATTTCATATAATTTTTTTAGGTAGCTACAAATTTAAAAGGTTTTAAACAAAATGTTTACAGCTCCTTACAGTCTACTTGAATATCCCGCCTTCTTGACTAGCCATCACCAATTAATTACACAACACACACTAATTAGGTAATGAATACACTTAATTATGTCTACTAAAGACTCTTTTCTTTAAAAAAGATACTAAAAAGCTAGAAAACCACTTAGAAAACAATTGCACATAGCGGCAACAAAAGCAAGGTTGCCTCATCTGTCAAATTATCAAATCTTGTATTTCGGCTAAGCGGGAAATTTGAATTTATCACCTTTGGTCGAAATCGTCGAAATTAACCTAGCTAATTTTACCATCATTTTATTTTCATTCTCTCAAAAATACATAATAGACATTTTGTTTGACTTAATTTTTATTTGCATGATTTGTATCAATAAAATGTTAGAAAAAGGCCATTTCCTTTAAATTATGTAAAAAACATAAAATAATGTTGTTGAGCCGCCATTATAAATAAAACAGATTAAAAAAATTGCTCGAATGTTAGTTAAATACCAATGTTAATAATATGGTTTGAAAAGTATGAATATGCGTTGAAGGTTTGCCTTCAAAAATCCAATATTTATTTGCCTGCAACAAAAAGGCATGCTTTATTTAATCAGGATTGGCAAGCCGCCATTTTTGTATGCTTGCCGGCAATTCGCCTGCATATAAAATTTATTTAGAATTGAGTGTTTATTTAGGGTTAACTTTTTAATGCGTATTAGATGTTGGCATAATATTGCCACCAATTGCCAATGCTTTACCATCAATGCCAATATGAAAATGTATATTGCTGACAAATAGTGTTTGCTGGGTACTGCGTGACCAAGAAAGGTAAACACTTATTTATATACCGAATGACACACAGTGTTGTTACTTCCCTAATTTTTGTCGTAATTTTTATACAGTGCAATTTTTTAATGTCCTGATCGCCTTTTCTCTTTTAAACTAATAAAATATAAAATATTAAAATTCTAGGAAATTGCTTAAGTTTGTCGGTTGAGTTACTGGACACCCTGTATGTATGTAGGTAATTTGATTGAAATTGATGAAAACTTTGATGTCTGTCTATTGGTGCCTAAACGATGAGGTTTATCGATTTTAATAAAGAGTACCTTATTTTTTAAGTTTTTGATTGTCTATAAAATGGCGCCCCCAGCTTTGCGATATCTGTCAAAATAAAAAAGTTATGATGTAAATCATTTTTATGTTTTAGGTAAAGTGCCCTCTGGCGGTATTTAAAAAAGTACTTTTGTCTTAAAATTTTAGAATCTGCAAAGCTCGATTTGTGTGCCAAATACCAACTGCATTGGTTAAAAAATAAAAGCAATATGGCGAAAAAACCAAAATAAAAATTGAACTTTGACGGCTTGTAACTCGAAAACGAATGACATTTTGAAAAAAATAATATGAAGCTCTACCCTCATTTTGTCAAGTAGAATCACCCCTTAAGTTTCGTGATCGATTTTTGAATCACCCTGTATAAATGAAAACTGTTATTCCGAGTACAATGACACTCTATTTTCTACTTTTTGACATTTATCGTTCAAATATTTTAATTTTTTTAAGCTAGAGTGGCATGAATGCGATAAAACGGTAAATTTTGGACCAAGGAGTTACAATAAACAATTTTTTTCTGTGTGGAATTTTTAAAAGTTTATATATTTATTTTAGATTCTTCTCATTCATCATGCTGGCCATGGAATATGGCACTGTTGGTATGGGCGTCCAACAGCACAAATATGCCTGCTCAACAATGTCATCCGAAACAGTTAGTGAAAGCTGTGGCAGCAGAAATAATCGGATCAGGACAATCAGGTAAGACCCATGTTTTTTTAAAATTAATTTAATGTCTTTATATACAGGGTCCTCATTATTAAGTCGGCACTATGGTTAACTTCCTAAAATATATATATTTTTATTTTGTAGAGAACTGATATTTAGTTTAAAAAAAATTGTCTGCTTGATAGCACTGTCACAACCTTATATGTATTTTTAGGCTTGTAAGGCCAGCCCATGGGCCATTACCTCCTCCAAGTTTAAATTACCGCCATGGACCTTCCCTAGGATTTAGTATACGCGGCGGAAGAGAACATGGAACTGGAATTTTGTATCTAATGTTGAAATTGGCTCGGAAGCTCACATGCAAGGGTTAAGGGTAAGTTTAAGTTTTGGATCTATTGAAAGTAATGGAGAAAGGTGACAACACCGCTTAATTCTTAAGCCTATAAGCACAAAATAACTAGCTTAGCTAGTATCTTCTTTGCTATAAGCTTTTTTCGGTAAGAATTCAACTACTAGCTTTTAGGGATTTTGTTTCTTTTTCTTAAAATAGAGAATAATAAAAAGAACATTTAAATTTTATTTGTAATTTTTATTGCCGACTAAGTAATGATTTTACTTTCATATTTTTATATGTTTACTAGGTTTATTATTATTATTGTTCCCTATCACCTCGTATAAAAACACGTGTATTCGTTTTTATATACCTTTATTAACAATGGAACGTAACTATGGTTACAACAACGACAAAATCTTCACTTGTCAATGTCTCGAAGTTTACAGTACAAAAGTCGAATCTATACTAACTGATCGGAGGGTTCCCGTCGCCCTTTTATAGTATGGTGGAAGAGTAAAGAATGATCTAGAATCTTCGAGAAATATCGTGAAAATTCCATAGTACAGGATGGCATAAAAGTTCTTAATGGATAATTCGGGCGTTTTCGGAAACCTTCGAAAGTGATGAAAGAACTTGGAAAAATTAAGGTAAATTATTTAAATAAATTAAGAAACTAAATTAAATGATTTTAACTCTCTAAAATTCTATAACATAAACACATTTTTGAAAGTCTGTAACATTATTATGTTTAATATTAGTTTCTAAAACCACCAAATAGGGCGTTCAGGGATAAAAAAAAGGAAAGAAAATATGATAAAACTCACCCCTGTAGTAATTTTGACAAATATTAGTTGGATCGTTTTTTAGATAAGTGACCATACCTAGCCATTTTTGTATTAATTTCTGCAAAAGCATGCTGCCATATCTCCAAAATTGAAAAAAACGATAATATTAGGTCATACTTAAGTGGATACAAGCAATTGATTACAATAATAAAAATGGAGTATTCCATTTAAAAGTTTTAAATTTCCTAACCTACAAAGAAACCTGCAAACCTGGCAACCTTGCAAACGCAATTTTTTAATTCTTCATGTTTAGATACTCCCCGACAAAAATTTGGTTCAATTATATTTAACAGTTGCTGAGATAATCCACCGTTCTGGTTTTTTCTACTAACCCTGCATAATTTAAGTCCACAAGTAAGTACACGCCTGAAAAGATGGGACCGCTTCGGTCCTGGTCCCGGGGTATACGAGCTGACCCTGTTCAGCCCCATTGACCCCTATGAACTGAAAATAGTATGACATATGTGTATATATATGTTTGATATACAAAAATTATCTAAATTTTAATCATTTCTAATTTAAATATTAGTTAATATTTTATTTTTATTTTTTAACTTAATTTTTAACTTGACAACGGTGGCAGACTTGCCACCGAAACGTCGTTTTTTAATTAGAATTTATTGGGTTTTTGGGGGTTTTTCTTTTATTTTGTTTCAGGCGACCGGCCATTTCTTAGGGGTCAATAGGGCTGAACAGGGTCAGCTCGTATACCCCGGGACCAGGACCGAAGCGGTCCCATTCTTTCCAGGCGTGTACTCAACAAGAAGACCATCCAATAAATGAATCCGCCTAACCAATATAGAGCATATTTCCAATCCACAAGTAAGGTTGCCACTTCTCCCGGTTTCGGCAGTGTCAGTCTCCCGGCTCCCGGTCTAAGACCAATTTCTGCCGGTTACTGGTAGACACACGAACACACGAAAACAACATAATTAATAACAAGATCAATGTATTTGGAAAGTGGAAACTTTCTTCTTTTTTTTGTTCTTAAATTTTTTATTTGGTGAATAACAAAATGTCTTTAAAATTTGCACGCTACGCCACTGCTCCCGGTCATCCACAATAAAAATGTGGCAACCCTATCCACAAGTGTGATATAATTTTTGCTAAAAGCTAAATAAATACAGGGTGGCCCACCATATTCGACACGGTCTGTAGCTGGATAACCATGGGGCTTTTAAAAAGTAAATACTGAAACATATAACAGTATAAAATTATTTTACTCTATACAGGATGTCTCAAAAAAGTGTGACGTATCAAAGTTATATTTTTTTAAATGGAACACCCTATATTTTATGACGGTTTTAGATTTTACTTTAAAAAATAACTCAAGTTTGTTTATAGTACTAAGTGTCTAATTTTATTCGTTTTTCTGATATTTAATTTTTTTGAAAAGTGCAAAGGTAAAATTAAATTGAGTTTACTTTAACACTTTTAACACTTTAAACTTTAAAATGTGTAACAAGATTAGAAAAAGTCTGCCATATCATACGTAGGTCAAATCAAGATCAAATATTGTACAGGGTGATCAAAAAATAATTTAAATTTTTCAGAAAATCAAATAGCCATATCTCTCTTATTTTAAATTAAACACACTGTATTTTTTTACGTCACATGATGACAAATAAAATACTCTTTCAAATAGTTATAGGTTGCCTATACCTATCTTTTGTGCTTTTTAGTGAAATCTGTTTTTACAAATTTTTAGTCCAAATGTTTATTTAAATTAAAGTTGGCTGTGACATAGCAGCCTTTAATATTTTCTTAAGAAAATAACAACGACCGTTTATTGATTACTAGTGTTTTAGTCAATTTAAAAGAAATTTCAATGATTTTAAATAAAAACCCTTCTTCTACAACAACAAGATGATATAATACTGGTAGGATGTGAAAAATGGTTTACTTTAGTCTAGGGTTAATCCTGAAAAATATTCCTGGAGAAACCATCTGATAACCTTAATAGTTGCTTTAAAAAATTTGACACAGTGATTATGGATAATGGAAGAAACGAGTTATACGTCACAGAATGTCGTCATAACTGACTAAAGGCGTTATTAGGATTGTTTAAAAACACAAGTTTTATCATTACCACATTCAGCTAAAATAAGTGTTATTGGAAGTAGCATTATAAGCAACTAATGATTTTTTTTTTCTGTGAATTTTAAAAATAGAGGCAGATAATACAAAATCTTTTAATTTTGTGCTTTTTCCAACAAATTTACATTTTGCAATAACGGCTTAGTAAATAGGCATAGCTATATCACAGCCTACTTACATTTAAATAGACATTTGGAATAAAAATATGTTAAAACGGAATTTACTTAAAAGTATAAAAGATAGGTATAGGCAACCTAAACACCATTTGAAAGAGCATTTGGTTTGTCATCATGTGGTGTAAAAAAATACAGGGTGTTCCATTTAAAATAAGAGTGATATTGCAATTTGATTTTCAGAAAAATTGAAATTATCTTTGATCACCCTGTATAATCTATGATCTTGATATGACCTTCGCATGATAAGGCAGATTTTTCCTAATTTTGTTACAAATTTTAAAGTTTAAGGAGTTTATATTGTTAAAATTAAATTAATTTAATTGCAACCCTGCATTTTGAAAAAAATCAAATATCACAAAAACGAATAAAATTAGACACTTGGTACTTATTAACAAACTTAAATTCTTTTTTATGTAGAATCTAAAACCGTCATAAAATATAGGGTGTTCTATTTAAAGAAATATAACTTTGATACGTCACACTTTTTTGAGACATCCTGTATAGAGTAAAATAATTTTATATTGTGGCCTTATCCGACCTGTATATGTTTCAGTATTTACTTTTTTTAAAAACCCCATGGTTATCCAGCTACAGACCGTGTCGAATATGGTGGGCCACCCTGTACATTTTGTTTTAAAACTCCTTCTGTTGGATTGCCAATATTTGCTTGTTTTATTATTAATTCTAAATAAAAAATAAAAAATTAAATTACTCCAGCTTAATAATTAACATTGTAAAACTGTAAAACAATTAAAATGTAGGATTTTCCCACAAAATTAAAAAAATGCCCATCCTTCCATTTACACTAATTACGACAGTCGTGTGCCCCATTAAATTCATTATTTAATTTATTTTCCCACTGTAATAAACAGACATATTAAAATAAGAATGGAAAAGGAAAGTGAATTTTAACTTTCGCTGCTCTTTTGCACACAAAATCCGCTAATTCCTATTAATTTTATAACACGTGTCTTAAGTAGACAGATACAAGAGCATTGAAATAGTTATTTTACATGAAAGCAAATAAAAGCTACCACAACACTTTAAAAAACTGAAACAGCAAAATGGTATGCATCATCATAAATTGTACAGGATGTTTTTAAAATTTACTACAAATATTTTAAGAGCGTATTTTTAAGGTCCAAATGAGACTTTTTTCCTTAACATCTTTCCCAAAAAGGCACTCTCTGAGTTAAAAATGGATTATTTTGAATTGTGGCTAAATGTTCTCATTAAATCTCACAGAAATTTGCAGATTTTTGTTATTTTAGGCATGGTATTTATGGCTTGTCCTAAAATAGGTAATAACCCTATTTTAGGGATAAACACTAATGATGATCAAAATTTGTGTGTTTACGTTACACTTTTTTTTTTAAATTAAGCTACACCAGCAGATCAGTCCCAAAAAACAAATATTTATTCACCTGCATTTTTCTGATAACAACCCAAAGTCGGTCTATATAATATATATACAGTTTATTGTATTAGTAAAACAACCGTTTACACAACAGTTTTTAATTATTACTAGGTTGTAAATGCTTTTACTTTAAATAAAAAAATTTGGAATTACATCTTTCAACAAATATTACTTCCAAAAAAATGCAAAATGAAATTCGCAAATTCTAGACGCCACAGGATTGATCATCAGCTTTGATTTTACCCAGTCTTGCCAACTTTTCTCCGTGGTGTGCCCTTCCTAGCGTCCCCGACCTCGAACCGCCTAAAAGTTGAGGATATGTCGCAACCTTATAAATATAAACTAACCTTGATAACAACCAACGGTCTTTAAGAAATTTCCTTTTCAGATTTAAAAAATCGAAAGTAAAACTTCAAATAATCATTTCAAGCCTGCTTGAAAAACAACTTCTGGGAGTAATGTTTAATTGTATAACTAAACATCTTGTCCAGTTTAAACAATTATGTTCACAGTAGTGAAAAATCGGTCAATACTGTAGCTTTCATAAGACTATTACTTAAAATACTGATTCCAACATAAAATAAATGCATTGTATATTACTTCTCTATCAATAAAACCCATTTTTTACTTTATATCTGATACGATCAAAAATGATATCTGTTACTGACCGAGAATGCGTTGTGGTAGTTTTTAGTTAGTTCTGGTTAGACAACTTTACCATAATGTTTACATGCAATTTTTAAACATTTTCCAGAAATGGTAAGGGGGACAGTCATGGAACCATAAGAATCAAACACATGTTTCGGGTATCGGATTAGGCGGGTTACGTAACTGTAACCCTTACGATTTTTGTGATAAAAAAGTGACGCATTCGCCCAGTCCGATACCTCGAAACATTTGACATTGACAGGCTGGGTTAAAGCGCCGCTTCCATTTATGGCGGTATGAATATTCATAGTAGACTTGTCAAAAGAAACACTCCTAAAAGGTTTTAAAAGTGTTTTTATCATAAAGTCCATTTCATTACTGGCACAGGGACTACTACTTCAATGCGCCGTAAAATATTTTTCTCTTGATAAAAATCACATTAAAAATATCTCTTTTTGTTAAAATAATTCCTTTTTGCCAGCAATATTTTCAGAGGCACCTTGTAAACTAGAAGCCAATTTACGAATTTTAAAAATTTACTAAATTTCTCTTTATTATAGCAAAAATACCCGTATATGTATATTCAAATATTTTATTTATCTCTTCTGGCTAATTAGAGCATAACGAGATGTTGATTTATTAATGAATGTTGCAGTAATATTATACTATTAGGTTCTGAGATATTTCGTATTGGAAAACTATTTTAAATTTATTGAACAATAATAAATTGACAGAATACGTGTTTGAATGAAAGCAATATATTTCATTAAAAAACCAACTAATTTAGTTTTTTATTAACTAATGTAATTAAATTTTACTTGACAAGCAATATAATATTAATAGTAGGGGAGCCTAGATGTTAAATGGGGATATACTTGCGCATGATAGAGACCCTATTAGTTGCAAACAGAGACAACAATGGGACGAGTAACTGGTCCCAACAATTTGTCCATTGTATTTTTCTCTTTCTGGTTGAACGCAAGTTCCAAAATATGTCTTTGTCTTTCATCATGGCAGGCTATCGTAGATGGAGCAATCATCGCTTTGCCCTGGTTGCCAAGTTGTTTACAATTTCTGCATGTAAACTTTAATGTCCTTTTTTGGCTCACAAGAGAAAGAAAATATACCATGAATCGAATATTTTTAACTTGACAACGTTGCCGCAGGCAGTCACGCCGAAATGTTAATCGATATTTGTGTTTGATATTTTTCAATGGCCGATTTGTTTGGACAGTTTGTTTACATTTTCTGTGATTTATTGTGTGTTTCGTGGTTTTTTACCTTTAATTGGACTTTGAATATTGACTTTTATTAGTGATCACAGTGTATATATTAAATTTGTGCTTTTCAACAGATAATTTAAGGTACTATTGACATGGTTGTCTGTAAGAAAAAATCTTTATAAAAACCAAATAAATGACATTTTTAATTAGGTGTGTGTAATTATTGAACTAAACCCCAGTATTTTATATTAATAGGAAACAAAAACAAGTACCTAACATTAAGGGCAAAAATAGCACCGCTGTATAATTTGAATTTGGCGGGCAAACGATAAAGTCGACTCACCTCATCTGCGTTTACGTTCCTTAAAGACAGACAAGGAAGGTCCAGCAGCTATCTCTCTCTCGGATAATTTATTTACATTTAGTTAATCGTCCACAATTCTTGTCTCTGTTGCAAAGCTTAAATGATAAGAAGAAAAATATTACATAATGAATATCTTTTCCTCGGTGGGGAAAGTGGCTATAGCTTTTTAAATAAATCTAAAAAGGGTTGTTGATATTTTGGCTTGTGGAAATCGTCAAATTATATATATTTTGTCATCCTTGAATTATTTTCTCTAAAATGAAAAAACGTAGCCGCGCGGGAATGAGATGACGTTTTTTTATAACTTTTAGTCTTCTGCTTATTTACGTCACTTTCAAATTGACAGATAAGTGGAATATACACATCTTAGCATGTAATTAACTAACCCTAGCTTAATCTGACGCGCTCGAATATTTATGATTGTTATAATATTTTTTATGGGCGGCCTTGTATACAGAGCTCATATTTGGTGGAGGTACTTAACCGGGTACAAGGTATTCTCCGGTATAATAATCTGCCGTAGATGTAAAAAAATGGGACCTGGGAAGAGAAAATGTTGATTTTGTACACAGGGTTCGCAAAAACCTAAAAAAAAGAGTTTTCTTTAAGAGTTAACCACCGGTCTTTAAAATGTAAACGATTGTTAGGCTGTTTTATTATAAACATTTAGAGTTTTTAGTTTTTTATAACACCAAAATCAGTTGTATACAACTTTTGATACCTCTGTAAAATTATTAAAGTCATTCCAAATGCTAATCTGAACAAATTATCTAAATGATATTTTTCTGAAAACTGAAAAATATAGGGAGTTTACTTTTGGAGAAAAATCATGTTTTTAAGTTTTTACGAATCCTGTATACAAAATCAACATTTTTCTCTTCGTGAGGCATATTTTTTTAACAGGCAAAATTTTTGATCAAGAATAACTTTTTCTTAAAAAATGAATTTTTTATCCATTTGTCCTCTTGTAAACCCCATCTGTGGACAGTCTGTATAAGAGGAGGAATTTTTAATGAACTTGACGCTAAAATGGAATTAAATAAATAAAGAATTTGCAGATAGATGATGTGCTTCTGACACCGAAATTTTCTATAAATGGGGGGCAAACAAAAAAAGAGATGTTTTTTTTTCGCAAATTCCGAAATAAAAATTTTCTTTACCAAAGTGTCTCTCCTTACAATAATCTATTTTGTGTAAGTCTTATGTTTTAGTTTCTAAATAAAATAATTTAAAAATCGTAGGTACGGCCTTGTACGTAGTTTTTCTTTTAAATATTTACTTCGTTTAATATTTTGACATTTTAATGTTTACACCGTTACAAGCGGAAACCAACACGATTTACAAAGCTAAAATTTAATTTAATTCTTTTCAATTGTAGGCGTGTACATGAAAACGTAATACCAACATCTTACAAAATTATTCACCTGAAGCAGTTTGAGCGCACCTCTTAACATTTACCAAAAGCATATAGAATGCCATTAAATTGCTGTTATTATTTGTAATAGGATTATGTTATATGTGGATTTTCATGAAAAACTGTGGGTTCTTTCATAATTATACGAAAATGGAATGGTATCTATCTTATATGGAGATTTGGGTAGCTAATTGTATTTAAATAGAAGTTGAAATATTTATGCATTTAAATATTTATGGCACACCGTAAGCAGTAGCGTAGACTAAATTATTTCACAATAATTTTGGATAGTATAAGGAAAACGAACTTTTTGTATAAAAGTTTTATAGCTTTTTATCTATTATCTTTTAAGCATAACAAAAGAAACAAATAAACATCCAAAAAATTAAGGAAAATGAAGATGTAGACTTTTTAACTGGAATACCCTGCATATTATGTTACTATAAAAATATCTTTAAGAGATGTGAAGATGAAGATGAAGCAGTATGAGTCAAAAATTGTGAAATCTAGAAACACTACGTTTGAACACTTTTAATGCTGATAATAAATTTCTGTACTATTTAATAGAAATGCAGGTTTAGCGTCTTAAAACCGGTTTTATGACATATTCTGTTTGGACCAATGGATGCAAGAACTTAAAATGTGGACAAAATTACCTTATACTAATTTTCAGTAAATGTTGACATATACAAAGTCGGTCTATATAAGGTCACGACATTCGGCCATATTGCTTTGACGTGTTATGACGTCACATCTCCCATTTTTCGGCCATGTTGTTCAGTGCCGGAGATATACAGTTTATTGTATTAGTAGAACAACCGTTTATACAACAGTTTTTAATTATTATTAAGTTGTAAACTCTTTTAGTTTAAATAAAAAACATTTGGAATTACATCTTTTAACAAATATCACTTCCAAAACAATGCAAAATGAAATGCGCAAATTCTAGACGCCACTGGATTGATCATCAGCTTTGATTTTACCCAGTCTTGCCAACTATTCTCCGTGGAGTGCCCTTCCTTGCGTCCCCGACCTCGAACCGCCCAAAAGTTGAGGATATGTCGCAACCTTATAAATATAAACTAACCTTGGACTTATACTCGTTTGCCCACTCACCATGTATATCTATCTTTATTAGTTTCGGAAATATGACCATTTAAATCTGTAATATAGAAAATAAAATTTCTATCAACGTGCCATTTTTGTACAAAAATTGATAAATAATTCGTTGGCGTGCTATAAATAATTTCTTTGAAAAAAAATTAAAGAGCAAAAAAAAGGCATCAGTTACTTTTAACAAATTCAGGGCAGAACATAGCGTGCCGCAGAGTTGAGTCGAATACTGAAAATCGTTATTCGAATACCAATACCGGAGAAAGAAAGTATTCGAATACCGAATATTTGAATACTTGGAAGATAAAAAGTACTCGAATACTTGGTATTTACGAACACCTGGAATCGGTATTCGAATACTGGAAAAAAGATTCAAATACTAGACCAAACCGGTGCATAAAAATTTGAAGAGCAAAAAAAGTCCTCACCTCATTTTTTCCTACTTTATTTTCCCTTTTGGTATTCTACTCGTGACAATTTTAGTATTTGAAGACTGCTTACACATTCCGGTATTCGAATACTCAGAACGCCGGTATTCAAATACTCAAAAAGTATTCATCGAATACATCAAAAACATTCGAATACAGAATCCCAAATACCAACCAAAAAGTATTCGGCCGAATACCAAACAAACAAATGTATTCGAATACCGGCAAATTTTATTATGAATACTATTCAGAATACTGAGCATTCGAATACGACCCAACTCTAGCGTGCCGCTCAATTTTCAGGTAATCTAAATTTTAAGAAAAATAATCATCTATTTTCCTTTCACTTCCACTCTTCGTAAATAAAAAGCATATCGTGATACTCGCCTACCAAAAACATCTAATTCGTAACGAAATGCACGCACTAATACAGTAATACATACCAAAAATAAAACGCATTCAATTCGGATAAACATTACTTGCATTAATGTATGCAAGAAACTATCAAACAAATTTTTCCGACGTGGATATTTATATATTTTTGCTTACCAACACCATGTCGCGTACGACGTTGCCAACTTTGTGAGAAATTCTGTTTTTCTGTGGGAAAAATTTTATTTAATAAGCAAGGAAAATACTTTTTAGGAACAGGTAATTAATAAATATGATATATTGATTCATCTTTACGTTATTAGGCAAATGGTTTTAAATATTAAAAGGTGCAAAATTTATTGCTTTCATAACTAAAAAATAAGTTTATCATTTTTTTCTCGAAACGCCTGATTTTCGGACATACTTTATAACCCATACACCCTGTATAAATAATTCATTTTTGCAGGTCAGAAAGACGTGTATTTACGTTAATAAGGTTTTTATTATATTTTATTTTATGCTTTCGGGTGTTCATGTGAAAGTAACAGTAAACAAGTGGATACACTGAATAAACACTAAAACTGTCATTTAATGTAGTTGATGGCTAAATTAATTCAATAAATGATGATTATACTAGATTAACAAAGGCTTAATGAATTGTAAATACATTTTCATATTATATCTATGTAATGGCTTGAGAGGCTCCTTAAAGCTTTTATATAGTGTATTGCTATTTTAGTTATTAAGGCGTTCTTCGTAAAAACTTCATTAGTCATTAATTGTTATTTAAAAAAAAAAAAGTAAAAAATTAATTTGTTAAAACAATACTTGGCTCATGTCATAACGTTTACATTGGTATTTTTTTATAATAAGACACATTTTTATCGTAAAAATACAGGGTGATTCAAAAATCGATCACTAATGCTTAAGGGTAATTTTACTTGACAAAATAAGGGTAGAGCTGCATATATTTTTTTTCAAAATGTCATTCGTTTTCGAGTTACAAGCCGTCAAAGTTCAATTTTTATTTTGGTTTTTCGCCATATTACATTCATTTTTAACCAATCCAGTTGATATTTGGCACAGAAATCGAGCTTTGCAGATTCTAAAAGTTTAAGACAAAAGTACCTCTTTAAATACTGCCAGAGGGCACTTTACCTAAAACTTAAAATTTATTTATATCATAACTTTTTATTTTAACAGATATCGCAAAGCTGGGGGCGCCATTTTATAGATAATTAAAAACTTAAAAAATAAGGTACTCTTTATTAATGTCAATAAACCTCACCGTTTAGGCACCAATAGGCATCAAAGTTTTCATCAATTTCAATCAAATTACCTACATACATACAGGGTGTCCAGTAACTTAAGCGACAAACTTAACCAAATGATTCTACAATAAAAATAAGAAAAAACTTCATATAAACATATGTCCTAAACGTCTTAGTTTTTTGAGCTACAGTGTGTTAAATATATATAAAAAAGTTTTTTATATGTATGGATGTAGGTATTTTGATTGAAATTGATTAAAACTTTGATGTCTACTGGTGCCTAAACGATGAGGTTTATCAACTTTAATAAGGAGTACCTTATTTTTTAAGTTTTTGATTGTCTATAAAATGGCGCCCCAGCTTTGCGATATCTGTCAAAATAAAAAGTTATGATGTAAATAAATTTCAAGTTTTAGGTAAAGTGCCCACTGGCGGTGTTTAAAAAAAACTTTTATCTTAAAATTTTAGAATATGTAAAGCTCGATTTGTGTGCCAAATATCAACTGAATTGGCTAAAAAATAAATGCAATATGGCGAAAAACCAAAATAAAAATTGAACTTTGACGGCTTGTAACTCGAAAACGAATGACATTTTGAAAAAAATGTATCTGAAGCTCTACCCTTATTTTGTCAAGTACAATCACCCCCTTAAGTTTCGTGATCGATTTTTGAATCACCCTGTATAGTTTAAAAACTTAAAAACACGCTTTTATAGTATATCAAATGTTTTACATGCAATTTTTGAACATTGTGCCAAAAATCGTAAATAACAGTTAATAAACCCGCCCAATCCGATACCCACAACATGTTAATGGGCTTATGATTACATGGCTGTAACAGTTGTGATTTTGTAACTTTAAGTTAATACATTTCCAAAAAGAATACCAGTATGTTGAATATACAAAAGACTTGTTTCCAAATTTATATACAGGGTATTTCCTAACTACGGTACCAAACTTTAAAGAGTGACTTTTGTAAGTCATTTTATGAAGAAACAGTTCCCATTACCATATGCCCGAAGTTGCTTTGTGATGAGATACAGGGCGTTTAAGTTTTTAAAAAAGTCGGTATTTTATAAATATTTGAAAAACCCTTAAACCGATTTGCTTAAAATTTAGTTAGTTTGTTTAATGTAATAGAGCAATGGTTAAACCCTAACTAGGTTAACTTTATTAGTTTCAGTGGCGTCTTAGTGGGCACCACAGCCAATATTATATATAAGAAAATGTACGCCACTGGCTCTTTATGTAGTTTATATATTTTTTTCCTATGAAGCAACTAAAAATACAACTTTTTGTGTTGTACATTATTTCGAATGTGGCTTCTTATTTAAGATGTTTATGAAATATCGACTTTAACAAAAAATCTCCACGTATCTCACAATTCAAATAACCCCGGCATAGGATTTTAGGAATTTTTCTTCTTACAATTACATAAAATAAATAATTTTTTAAAGTTTTGTACCGTAGTTAAGAACTACCCTGTATTTTAATTTGGAAACAAATCTTTTTAGGTTACCCTGTACATCCAACATACAAGTCTAGTAGTGTTCGCCTAAGTTCTCTACATATGAGAAACATTTTTAAATACTTAATTTTACGAAAAAAGTTATTCTTTATAAAAAGTTCCAGCATGGTCTAAAACCTAAAATGCAATCATTAGATATTAATTTTCTTTAGTAGTATACGAGGTATCTCAAAAAACATGAATTTTGTTCAAGAGGAAAGTACCATTATTTTTGAAAATATCGAAAATTATTATTAAGAAAGAATGTTAAGAAATAAAAACACTCTTAAATATGCAAACTCATTCATTTTCAAAGAAAAACATTTTTTTTAATTTTTTATGATAAAACGATGAAAATTTAAACTTGTACATTTGTAAATACTTATTTTAAAATCATAATATCTAAAGAAAGCTTAAGAACTGTTAAAAGAGAGAAAATTCACAGAAAGGCTCATTTATCGCATAAAAAATTAAAGAATTTTTTTTCTTGTAAATGAACGGGCTTGCACATTTAAGAGTTATTTTTAATTCTTAACATTTTTCCTTAATAATAATTTTCGATATTTTCAACAATTAGGGTACTTTCCTCTTAAACAAAATTCACATTTTTTAAGATACCTCGTATACTACTGAAAAAATGAAAATCAAATGATTGCATTTTAGGTTTTAGACCATACAGAACTTTTTATAAAGAAATTACTTTTTGCAAAATTAATTATAAAAATTTCCCATATGTAGAGAACTTAGGCTGACACGCTGTACTTCTGTGGAAATGCAGTTTTCTCATCAAGCAGGATTTTTTATAAAGAGGCACTTTTTTCGTAAAGCTAATATTTTAAAAGATTTCCATTTGATAAGAACTTCCGAAGACACTGTATAAATAAAATATTGCGCAATTATCTGTCATTTTAACAAATATTTATTTGTACCACTTTTCAATGACCCCCTTAAACATCTTAATCAATCATCCTTCGACCCTCGTTACTGAGCCTGGTAAGAGTTAAAATGCAGACGAAAAAATATTTGTTGTCCATATACCATGTTATGATTTATCCCCTTAAACCTAATAACTTTAATAAGACATAATTACAGCTCTTCGATAAATAAAACAAATTCGTTTCTATTACCTCCTATAATTTTGCAGTCAACAAAGACTGTAGCTGGAGGTAATTTTATAAGAGTCGTTTTACGAAGAAAAAAATTAATAACTTACCGTTAACGTATGTATTTACAAGAGAAGATGCAAACCCATATTTATGGCAGCAGCGGCTATTCAGGTGTAGTAAGTGAAGTGCCTATTCACCAAAAATAAATAATAAAACATATTACTATTGTTCAATTCATTTTTTTCATTTCTATTCCTAATTTGTAAAATTCGCCATGAAAAATCTAGCGGCGCGAGTCGCTTTCCTCCGCTTTCGGCAACGCGACATCGCAATCCCCGATCAGCAAGTGTATTGCAAATATAAAACGGACTGAAGTATACACTTCATGCGGGGTTTTGTTTACGCTTTGACGCTCCGTTGCCATGACAATGCTATACTTGCCGGCGGCCAGAATCGCGGGTGGGAGTATCAGGTGTATTGTTTGGTAAATCGCTAGCCTTAAAAAGATAGTATAGGTTTTGGTCGTTTCGTTGTCTTGCTGATACTGCAAAGTTTGGCCAGTAGAACCAAACTTTTTCCGCTGATTCTTTTCAAAATTTATATGAGATATGTGCCGAATCATTTTCAAAAAATCAGCGGCTCAAAAATAAATTTGACCTAATATTTGCTGATGAAAGTTATAGAAATATTTCATTGCAGCAGCTAGTGAAACAAGTTGGCGCAAATAAAGACATTTTTACCGAGGCGTATAAACTTTTTTCGCTAATTTTAACGATACCGTCGACAAGCGTGTCAAAGGAACGAAAGTTTTCTTGTTTTAAGCGTTTAAAAACTTTCTTAAGAAACACTATATCCCAAGGTAGACTTTTATCTTTGGCCAATATTTCAATTTAAAAGGAGCTTCTACAGGAACTAATAAAAACTCAACCATTTTATGAAGATATAATTGATAAATTTTCTACATTAAAAGATAAAAGGATTGATTTGATGTATAAAATTTAGGTAATTTTAGATATCAAGACTTTTACTTAGACTTTTGATAGTTGAGTATTTTTAATTTTGCTAAAATGGTGAATGCGCTTTTTTCCTTTCCTGCACTACACCTGTTTTTAGACCCGCGAGCCACCACTGATTTATGGGGATTTTGAAATATAATAGCTGAGGCATAAAATAAGTTGGTTTTAGTTATAATAAACTCAGTGGGCTATTAAACATATAAGAATAATAATTTAAAGAGTGTTTATTCAAAAAGACACATATTCAGATATTTTAAGAAAAGCGTACAAAGTGCTGTAACGTATACCAGTCTAGAAGTAGCATGGATAACCTACATTTAGATTCGCGGTGGCAAGAAGCATTTTTCGGATTTTTACGCCCTCGCGCAGTAAACAAATGAATGGGTGGACGAACATGCGCACTTAAAAGCCGTGACAAAATACAAACCCCGGCACCCCGTACCCTTCGTCCGCGGTCTGACCGTAACGCTCATTAGCTACCGTACTTCCGAATAGAAAACCAGGACGCGGTCAACAAATTCTTTCCTATAATGCGAATATGCTGTTTGGGTCCGGGTGCGTTTACCCTCAACTGGCTTGCGTACAAACCGGTTTTTCGCCCATGAAATGTAACTTTGTTTCCGCGTAGGTTATAACATTGGCAATCCATCGATATCAGTGAGAAGTAGCTGTTCCGCACGAACAAGGTACGGCAGAGAGAAAAGGTCTAGTACCTTTCTTTCTTGCGACCCTGACTTGGTTTTTTTATGGAACCACCGCGGAAGTACAGTCTTTTAAATAAAAAAGGAATTTTAAAAATCGGTCCACAATTAACGGAGTAATCGGGTAACATACGCAAAAAAGAACATAACAGGGGCGTATTCAGAATCGACGCCAGGTAATTGCTCGACATGCGCACATAAAGACATGCGCAATAAGCAAGGCCTTATCAAAACTAAATATAAGGAACAAATTCGTTTGCCAAGGTCAAGGTTGGAGTAAAGTTTACCCTAATTTTGTCGCATCTGAATGCGCTCCAGGCGAATTCATAACCTTCTTCTTTTTGAAGTCAGTTAAAAATCATTAAATGCATTTTAAAAATTGGTCCAGGAGTTTTCCCGTAACATACACACAAAAAAACAGACAGGGAAGTGATAACCTTCTTGTTTTTTGAAGTCGGTTAAAAAAATCCAAAATCATTTTGGAAATGTCTACTTTGTTTAAGCTTTTTGAACTGTTTTATTATGTCATGTGTTTTTATGTTTCTTACAATGTAAAATGTCTGTTTTACTTTTAGACTTTTACTTTTCTTTCTTCTCTACTCATCAAAGTTTTATTTTTGAAAATCGACATGTCTAGAGATACAAGCGTTTGAGGTTTAGCTCCATTTTGTAAGTTATAAATTTACACTACCCTTAACATTTTTACTTTTTATTGTACAAAATAATTAAAAATATTAGTTTGTTCGGTTAATTCTGTAGTTTTCGAATTGGAAATTAGATTTTATTATCTCTAAGATATTTTATTTTACCATTAAAAGATCTTGCAAAAACCTTCAAAAAATATCAGATTTTATACACCTATCTCAATTAGTTTTGAAATATAGCCATGCAAATCAGATTTTTTTAAAAATTTTTAATTAGAAACGTAATAAACTTTCATCTCCCTAACTTTTTTAATTCTAAACGTATAAAAGAAATAAAAACATTATTTTGTTAGGTTAATTTTGAAGTATTTGTATCTTTCATCAGAATTCTTTTTCTCTTAAGATATACAGGGTACGACAAAAAGTATGTGTTTTCTTTTTTAATGGAACACCCTGTATATTAGATCACCATTTAAAAGATAATTAAAAAAGCGTTACAAAATTGACGAAATCCATACATTTGTAGTATCTGAATGTCATTGTAAAAATAAATTATTATTATTATTATTAAAAATACCATTTTTACGGGTCTATCTTTAATGGTTTTAGAAATATGGACATAAATAAAATTATTGGGGGTATATTGCCATATTATAACCTAACCTACTTAATCCAATTTTACACTTATTCTCTAGATTTGGATGACCATATTTCCGAAACTAATAAAGATAGATTTATTAAATGTGGTATTTTTTAAAGCTCATTATGATATTTTTGTTGTGATCTTTATATTAGTGATATAATATACAGGGTGTTCCAAAAAAACATACTTTTGTCCTACTCCTGTATATTTTAAGAGATATTAAAAATTTAAATATTGTTTAAGAAAAACAGAATTAACCCAATAAGGTGATAATTATTAAATTTATACCTTGACACCAGGTACATACAGTACGAGTTTTTAAAAGTTCTCTCCCCTTAACTTTTGAATGGGTCAAGATATCGAGATCGGTTAAAATTTGGGTAAACGGGTGTCACTTAAACTACCTTCTGGCATAAAAATCATTTCGGTTACATGGGCCAGTGCCAAGAGGGCATTTGCAACTATTTTTTTTTAAATGGAAACGGGAATTATGTAGCACCTGGTTTTTATGGTCCTTTGATATTTAACGCCACTTTGTTTTTAAAAACGGCACGTCCGTTCCAATGCCATTAAAATCGCATCGCCCCTGGAATGGCTGGGCCGATTTTTAAAAACAAAGTAGCGTTGAATAGGGAATAAATGAACCTTTAAAACAAGTGCTACATGACTTAGGTTTCCATTAAAAAAAGTTTAATAAACTATTAACAAAATTCTCAATAATTAATTGACTATTTCAACAAAAGCAGTTTTTAACGCGTAGTAATAAACCAAACAAGTAAGGTTAATTTTTAACTTGTTTTAGGCTTAATCAGTTTTTAAATAACACATTTTACTGATTCTAGTTCCCAGAAGCACCTCACAACATCCTACTTACAACATACAATGAACTGTACTTAACAAATTTAGTGTCGAAAAAGAACCGTAATATAGTACTTTTATGAGTACCATATCCTTTAAAACCAGTTTTCAAACTCATTAAAATAACAAGATCCGAAAAACATTTAAGTCTTTTTATACAGTCATAATAATTTGGATTTATACAGTGTGATAAGCGCATATTAATGCGTTTAGGAAATGGTGGACCTAATGGTAGGATAAAATACAGGGTGGTTGTACATACAGGGGTGGCCCACCATATTCGACACGGTCTGTAGCTGGATGACCATGGGGTTTTTAAAAAAAGTAAATACTGGAACATATACAGGTCGGATAAGACCACAGTATAAAAATTATTTTAGTCTATACAGGGTGTCTCAAAAAAGTGTGACGTATCAAAGTTATATTTTTTTAAATGAAACACCCTATATTTTATGACGGTTTTAGATTCTACTTTAAAAAATAACTCAAGTTTGTTTATAGTACTAAGTGTCTAATTTTATTTGTTTTTGTGATATTTGATTTTTTTGAAAAATGCAGAGGTAAAACTAAATTGATTTTACTTTTAACACTTTTAACACTTTAAACTTTAAAATGTGTAACAAGATTAGAAAAAGTCTGACATATCATACGTAGGTCAAATCATGATCAAATATTGTACAGGATGATCAAAAAATAATTTCAATTTTCCAGAAAATCAAATAGCCATATCTCTTTTATTTTAAATGGAACACCCTGTATTTTTTTACGTAACATGATGACAAATAAAATAATCTTTCAAATGGTGTATAGGTTGCCTATACCTATCTTTTGTGCTTTTTTAGTAAAATCTGTTTTTACAAATATTTAGTCCAAATGTTTATTTAAATTAAAGTTGGCTGTGACATAGCAGCCATTAATATTTTTCTGAAGAAAATATCAACGACCATTTATTGATTACTAGTGTTTTAGTCAGTTTAAAAAAAAATTCAATGATTTTAAATAAAAACCCTTCTTCTACAACAACAAGATGATATAATACTGGTAGGATGTAAAAAAAATGGTTTACTTTAGTCTAGAGTTAATCCTGAAAAATATTCCATGAGAAACCATATGATAACCTTAATAGTTGCTTTAAAAAATTTGACACAGTGATTATGGATAATGGAAGAAACGAGTTATAGGTCACAGAATGTCGTCATAACTGACCAGAGGCGTTATTAGGATTGTTTAAAAACACAAGTTTTATCATTACCACATTCAGCTGAAATAAGTGTTATTGGAAGTAGCATTATAAGCAACTACTGATTTCTTTTTCTGTGAATTTTAAAAATAGTGGCAGATAATACAAAATCTTTTAATTTTGTGCTTTTTCCAACAAATTTACATTTTTAATTACGGCTTAGTAAATAGGCATAACTATATCACAGCCTAGTTACATTTAAATAGACATTTGGAATAAAAATATGTTAAAACGGAATTTACTTAAAAAGTATAAAAGATAGGTATAGACAACCTATACACCATTTGAAAGCGCATTTGGTTTGTCATCATGAGGTGTAAAAAAATACAGGGTGTTCCATTTAAAATAAGAGAGATATTGCAATTTGACTTTCTAAAAAAATTGAAATTATTTTTGATCACCCTGTATAATCTATGATCTCGATATGATAAGGCAGACTTTTCCTAATCTTGTAACAAATTTTAAAGTTTAAGGAGTATATATTGTTAAAATAAAATAAATTTAATTGCACCCCTGCATTTTGAAAAAAAATCAAATATCACAGCAGACTTGAGTTATTTTTTTATGTAGAATCTAAAACCGTCATAAAATATAGGGTGTTCCATTTAAAAAAATATAACTTTGATACGTCACACTTTTTTGAGACATCCTGTATAGAGTAAAATAATTTTATACTGTGGCCTTATCCGACCTGTATATGTTTCAGTATTTACTTTTTTAAACCCCATGGTTATCCAGCTACAGACCGTGTCGAATATGGTGGGCCACCCTGTATTTTCACCTAGTTTAATAGCGAATAACTCTTATAAACCTAATAAAGTTATCAAAAAGCTGTTTTCTCTGGAAGGCTTATGGTCTAAGATCCGAATAAGAAGCGATCCGTACCCTTCTGTTTACCGTATAAAAACAATTTTATATTAAAGATAGTATTTAAAAAAAGGTATTGCCACAGGATTGCCTAAAAAATTATGGTCAAGGCTATAATAAAATTTAAAAAAATAATCTCAAAACTTTTGACACACCCTATATAATAGCAGTTTTATTTATTTTCTACTCTACATGTTAGTACTAATATATCACTAATTGTTTTTTCCAAAAAAAAAAATTAAATAATGCCACGGCAAATATTTTAAATTTAAAATTTTGAAAAATTATTAACTTTTGGTACATTTTGTATTCTTTAAAATTCATATTTTATTATCTAGCCTTAGAATATATTTGAAAAATTGGGTTGCCATAATGCAGGGTGTGTCAAAAATTTTAAGTTTTTTTTAAATTTAAATATAATCTTTAAAGCAGTATAACAACCTTTGCTTATACAGGGTGGTTCCGAACGTATAGCTAAAAATCAAATTAAATATTACCATAAATTACGTGAGGCATTTAGGTGAAGAAGGGGGAAGGGAGAATAGGGTTAAGATGAATTTTACCGTGGGGGTAGTGGGGTCCACGCAAATAACACGTTAACAGGATTTGAGCAAGTCCCACTTTTTGGATCGGGGACTTTTTTTTGGTCTTCAAAATCGTTTTACCAATAAAATTAAAATTTCGGTTAAATAAATGGTATCTTTTACATATAGTAATTTCACGTGAGATTGAGGGATGGATGAAAGGGTTAAAGCAAATCTCACCAGGAGGGGAGGGGGTCAAAAAATTGAAAAAACACCTCACCTATTTAATGGACGTCCCCTAACATACTAAATATTCCACTAGTCGCATGATAAAACTCTAAAAAAATGGTCAAAATATTTTAAAAATTTATTGTAAATTAACTTATTGCGAAAATAATAGACATTTTTGAACTGTATGTACAGGCTGCTCATATTTATTTACAATTTTAGGATAGCTTAGATATATAAAATATCGTATAGAACGCCCTGTATGTTTTTAATTCATTAAATTGTTTTGGATTAAGCTTATCAAACAAGAAAAAAATTAGAAATACCGATTTCACTTATTTTTTTCTGTAGAATCCCGAAGAACACTAAGGGAAATATAAATTAGTATAGTTAGACCCATATTTATTTCATTCTGAAAGCGATGCCGCCATGTACACAAAAAATGATAAAGCAAATAAACCCTTTTGTATACAATGATTTATTGCAGCAAAAATATTCAACTCGACGATTACGCCACGCGTTACAGGTTTTATGGTACGCCAGAGACGAAATAAGAAGATGTTTTTAAGTACGTGATACGTGTTTTCGCAATATTTTTATTTATTTATCTAAAAATATGTGATCAGGCTCTGTCAGAGGCTATGTGCTTTTGAAAAGGTTTGTTTACTTTATCAATTTTTGTGTACTTGGCGGCATCGCTTTCAGAATGAAATAAAGTTGGTCTTAACTATACAACCATTTAACCAAATTATTCTAGCCTAAAATAGGGGTTTATGCACCAGTAGGCGATGGTTATTAAAAAAAAAACCCTTTTTCGATTAACAACTGTGGTTGACCACCAAGAGTAATAATCTATTAGTTACGGGAGTCCCCGTATTTTTATTTCATTTTATTGGAAATGGGAATACTTTCAAGGAAGATGTTTAAAGTTTCATAGGACAATTATTTAGCTTAAAATATTTATTTTTAGTAAGTAAATAAACCCATTTGTTCCAGGTGGGGGATCAGATAATTCGGATTAACGGGTTCACGGTGGACGACGCCGTGCATAAAGAAGTTTTGCAACTTATTTCCAATCATACTCATCTGACGTTAAAGTTCGAGGTAAGTGTACACAATACCTATAGTTAGTTTTTTATATATTTGTTGTTGTAATATAAATAAATAGGTAATAAAAAAGGGTCTTAGTAAGCAGAGGATTATTATTATTAAGCAGAGGATTAATATTATTAAGCAGAGGATTATTATTATTAACAAAGATCAAGTAAATTGGTACAGTAAAACTCTTTTTACAAAGGTGAATCATTTAGTTTAGATATTTAAATATACAGTGTGTATTAGCCAAATGGAATAAATTCCATAATAAATTAAGGGGTAACACCCATAGATAACCTATATTTATATCCGCAGTGGCAAGAAGCATTTTTCGGAATTTTACGACCTCGCGCAGTAAACAAATGGATGGGTGGACGAACATGCGCACTTAAAAGCCGTGGCAAAATACAAACACCGGCACCCCGTGCCCCTGAGGTCCGAGGTTCTGACCGTGACTCTCATTAACTACCGTACTTCGAACAGAAAACCAGGACGCCGTCGACAAATTCTTTCCGATAATGCGGATAGTCTGTTTGGGGCTAAGTGCGTTTACCCTCGATTGGCTTGGCGCACAAACTCGTTTGTTCGCCCAAAATATGTACCTTTTGTTTCGCGCAGGTAATTACATTGGCAATCCATCGAGAGCAGTGGTAACACCACTGTGAATTTTTTCAAAAATCGATAAATTTTTTTGGCTTAAAAAATACTTTGAACCTTATAGAATTTGGGGAAAATATTTTACACCTTAAAGTATTTTTTTCTTATAATTTCGAGCTCTTTTCCAAGTGCTGCTCCGAATTGAAACCTGCGTCAGATGAATACCTGCTGGGAAAGAACAGCCTAATGTCTTACCTTTTGATTTCTATCTCAAAAAAATTTAAATATAGAAGGACAGCTGTATGGTCCTGAATTTTTCTATTTTTTTCATGTCTATAATGCATTTCAAAACTTTAAATACGTTTTTCTCGAAATACGATTTTTCAGAACGGCACGCAGCATAACTCCAACAATTTGCATTCTTTTTTGAATACGTTGGAATGTCTTTAAAATAAGATTTAAAAAAATACTTAGGGGATTTTGAATAAGTAAATTTAATCAATATTTATTAACAAATGATTATCTTTTTTGTTTTTTGAAAATATACCAATTTAATTCAAATACTCGCCAATCACACAAAAATCAATATTTTTAAAATCCCCTACGTATTTTTCTAGGTATAATCATGTACAATACGTGTTTTTATATTTTATTCTGGATCCAAATTTGCAGCACCTACACTGCGTGACGGAGAACACCTCAAATTCTACGTGCCTCCCGAAAATGGCTGTGGTGTTATCATTTTTAAATATTTATTTTTAATAATTTTCTATTTTGTAACTTAAGTATACACTTAAAAACTTTCTCCAATATTAAAATTTTATTACCTTTCCTTCCACCCAAAAAAAATGCCAAAAAAATCACAGATAACCTACATTTAGATCCGTAGTCGCAAGAAGCATTTTTCGGATTTTTACGACCTCGCGCAGTAAACAAATGAATGGGTCGACGAACATGAGCACTTAAAAGCCGTGGCAAAAAACAAACACCGGCACCCCGTACCCTTCGTCCGCGGTCTGACCGTGACGCTCATTAGCTACCGTATTTCGAACAGAAAACCAGGACGCCGTCGACAAATTCTTTCCGATAATGCGGATAGTTTTTGGCGCCAGGTGCGTTTACCCTCAACTTGCTTGCGCACAAACCGGTTTTTTTCGCTCATGAAATGTAACTTTTGTTTCGCACAGGTAATAACATTGGCAATCCATCGAGATCAGTGCAAAAAAACACGTTTTTTTGGCTGTTACAGTGATGTTACCCCTTAATTGGAACATTTTCGGAAAAACGCTCAGCCACGTCGATTGGATTTTTAGTTTCTTAAAAGGATATGTCCATTTAAATTAAAGCGTTTTTGTATTGAAGCTTATAAAAATATCAAGCATGATAACTTTAGGGGAAGGGTATAAAATTGTAAGATGATTAGAGCTCTCTAAACGTGGAAGCCTTAAATCAAATTTGGTCCAATATTTTTAAAAATATCGTGATTTAGATGTCGGGAAAAAATGATCTAAGGAAGCCATCTTTAAAATTAACAATATATTGGGCTACGTCATTTCAAGGGGGCTTTAGTTTAGAATTTAAAAAATAATTAGAATGTGTTATTAATAAAATATGTATTTGAGAATAAATAATGTTGAAAGTGTTTTTTAATTTTTGGTTGCTTTAAAAAACTTTTATTTTTTCCAAGTACACTTTTAAATGTAGACAATTTTCAAGAAATCTAGATTGCCCCCTCTAGTTACCAGATAAAAAATAATTTTATGTTTTACCCATCTATTATTGATCTGTAATACCTTAGAAACGGAATATGTTATGGTAGCAATAATACCTGCTATCACACCTAGGGCATTATAAGCGGGCATTATGATAATGCCCGCTTATAATTGCCCTAATGCGCTAATATGGAAATTTTATTGCTTATCCAATTTTATTTCTCTCACAATAAAGATCAAGTTTATACAAAAAATAAATGTCCCGGAAAATGTAGCTGATCCCACTAAAGAAAGGTCGGTGTTTTTTGTGATGGTAGCAGCGGTGGTAGCACTAACGCTATTTTGTATAGAAGAACAGTCCATTAAAGAATTTTCAGTAGATACGGAATTAACCTCGGAATTAACTGAATTGGCAATCATTTTGGCTACTTTGTTTTTGGATGAAATACTTTCTTCTATATATCCTTCAGCTACTGAAGAGCTTATCCATTTCCCATGTTGATTTAGCGTTTCAAACGAAGCACCTGCCTCAACAAGTAAAGTTGACGATGTGCGACGCAAACAGTGGCCGGTGTAAGCTTCTGCATTATCCAATTTTAAAAATTTTGCGATCAATGTTGGGCTTCCTATGGTATTTTTTTCAATGGGTTATACTGTACATCGACCCTTTCTATAGGTAAGAAAGAATCTTCGCTCCTTTATTCCAGCTGGTCTTAATGTTGTGTACTTTTTATTAAATTTAAAGCGCCTAAATCTTCTTCAATGATAGTAAAACTTTTTGAAGTTGAAGTTTTAGTTTCTGGTACCTTTATAACCAAGACTGTTCCTCTATCTTCAATGTCATCAATAGTCATTTTGACCAACTCATCTCGTCTTAAACCTCCAAAAACACCCATTACCAATATGACTTTGTGTACCAAGTAGATATCATCAGGAGCCTTCTTAATAAATTTTAATATTTGTTCTCCTTCCAAAACTTTAGACTTCTTCGGAACGTATCCTTTCGGCTTAACTTTTAAAAAGATATGAGACGATGGTATTGCGAAATGTCTATATTTTCATAGACCATCAACGTAGACCTTAGGGTGGAATACTTGGTCCAGAGAGAGTTCGGACTGTATTTTTTCGACTAAAAATAATAAAGTTTGTTAAACATATGTATTAAAATAAAATCAATAACTTACCAGTTCCTGAAAATATGCCATTAAAACGGTTTCGGTTATTTGAAGAATTGCGTTCGCATCTTTCCAAATACCAAATATGCCATACTCCCGATCATACTGTTGCCTTGATTTAACTGGCAAAAGATTTTCGGTCGCTTTTATGGCCTTTTCTCTTATATTTTGTGGAATTTCTTCCATTTTGAGCAAATCGTTAAATAAAAAATGCCAACTGACTAACTGATAGAAACATCAAAGTCAAACTTAACACCAGTCATTATCTACTTACGTATACAGGTACAGGTGCAACTTATTTTTATATTGCGAATAAATAATGTAATTAGTCATTGAAAAACTCTTTTTGGGTAAAACATAAAGCATTGTATGCACCACAGGCTTTACTGCCCATCAGGTCGAAATCTAGCCCTCGGGCTATTTCGACCTTCAGGGCATTATAGTCCTAGTAACGCCCTTGATACATAAATAGCTATAAAATTGGACAGTGTTCGAAGAAAAAAATTGTTATATTTCCTATTCACATGCTGAAAGACCACATATTACAATGATTGTAAAATTTATAGAAGATATCTCTATTTATTACTGATTTATACGGTTATTAACCACGGTAATATCAAAGTAACTTGTAATGTTTCTTCCTATCTTTTAATTTTCTTGTAATCGGCTCTCCGGGATATCAGACTTATAGGCGTAATTTCCTTTGCTTGCATCCGGAGTCAGATAAGGTGATTAATTAATAATTGTTCAGGCAAAATGGTTCGCGAACAGAGAACCAAAGGAAATATATGGACAAACAAACGTAACTCTTTATAAAACTATTAACCGTTTCCTGTTGCTAATAATTAAATATAAAAATGAGACGATATTATTTTCTGATTTGCTTCGTCCCGTTTCGTCTGGCGTTATAAGTAATTATCAAGATTTTGGTTCGGTGTGGCCTGATTAAGAGGGGCAGAGGATTTGAGTATTTAAACTTTTTTGTCATTTTTAAAAAATACATTGTCCAACTGAGAACATTTCAAGACTATTTTGTAAAAATTTCAAATAGAGTTAAGTAACAACACGTCATATAAGTCTCTAAATTAGGTGAGGCGCATTTTTCAATTTTTGGACTTCTTTCTCCCTTCTAATGAGATTTGGTGAGATTTGCTTCAACCCCTCCCCCATTATGGGAATGTAAAAAACCACCATTTCTCAAACCGAAATTGATTTTGTCGTCGAAATAATTTTTAAGCAAGAAAGGATACATCTGCCCAAGTATCGTTAACTTTTCCCTGTTTCTAGCGGAAGAAAAATTACGTCATTTTTGCACAGATCCTGCTCCCTCCATGGTAAAATTCAAGTCGACCCCCTCCCTCCCCCTAAATGCTTCACGTAATGTATGGACGCCCCCTTATGCACATTCATTACAAATTTTGGTACTTAATTGTTTACTTTTCGGACATTACACCATTTTGATAATTTTGGGCTTACGGAGATTTTTTGGGCCCTGATTACGAATTTCAAAAGATTTTCAGTCGGCAACGTTTCGTTTTCGAGACATCCATTATCAAACTTGAAAAGAAAATTTGCCTTATCTTCACTATACAGTATAGTTTACACCCCTTCTTTTTGCAAAACAATTTTATGATTTAAAGCTAAATTGGCATTTAATATTTGATTTGCACCTTTTAAAATCCATTTTTCTATTTATTTTATCAGTTTTCCATAAAACTGCAAAGTTTTACTTTTTTTAAATTGTTTGAAAGTGAAGGTTTGCAATTTTATGGAAAAAGGGTAAAATAAAAAAAGGGATTTTTAAGAGGTGAAAATTAAATATTGAATGACAAATCATCGGAAAACTCATGAATTGCTTGCAAAAAGAACGGTTAATATGGTAAATTAGGTTAGTTTTCTATGCACGTTTCATGATCATCAAAATCGGCGTGGTGTCCGATAGGTAAACAATTACCCAAAGTTTTTACAACTTTAAATGACTTTTCCCAAAACTCACATTTTCAAATTCGGTGGCTTTCATAACTTCAAACCTAAAGCACCGATCATTTTTACATTTTAAAGACCATTTTTTTAAATAATAGCAAAAAGCAGATTTTTTAAAAATTGCGTTATTAACTTTAAAATATTTCCAAAAGGTAAAAAAGTGATATTTTAAAAAATTGTCCCAGCGTTTCCTGGGAAAACGATGATCTAAGGAGAGGACTTAATTTTTTTAATTCCACATGATCCAGCACCGAGATGGCCATCGCTATTCACCTCTGTTTCAAAACTTTTCCAAAACTATTATCACTGCCATATTTTTTAAAATTTCCCAAGACAATTTTTTTGATCTTGGTTTGATGAAGAAATTGACCACTCTTAGTCAGGTCACCTGTAGGGAAGCCACTGCTTTGAAAACAAAATTTAATTTTGAATCTTCATTGTCCCAAATGAAAATAATAGTTTACCACATTCTCAGGTTAAATAAAAATGATTAGGTTTTTAATTTTTGCAAAAATTCCATTTATCCATTTTTTCATTCCATCAGATAATTGCTTTCGTTTTTCTCGAGATTGAGATCTTCGGTTAAAGATGGAGTCGAATAGATAAAGAGAAGCAATCCATGCCCGTAACCCTAACCTTTAATAAAAGTATTGTGCTATCTTGCGCATTATTCTTCGCATTGCTTCGTTGATTTCGTGTCCTTAAGTCACCTTTAGCGGACAAACGTTCTAGCCATTGCCGTTTTTCATTTGAAATTTACAGTTTTAAGTTCTATCAGGACCGGTGCAAATTATTTTTTATTATGTTATACACACGGGTGTTTTAAAATCAGGGGCGAGTGGTGAAATTTGAGTTAACGGAACCAATTTTTAAATACTTACTTATTTGTAATGAAATTTCTTCTTCGATCATTTTTCGCAAAATTGTACGATGACGTTATCATAAAAACATGGATACTTCGACATATTTTGGAGAAGTTTATTGTCGATAGTCAACAGCGATATTTGCAAAAGTCTTTTTGTCTTGTTGAATTTCTCACGAAATTTTTTCCAACAGAATAATTTATTAACAGTTTCACACCCTGTTAACCATTTCAATTGTTTGTAATGTTTTTTTTTCCGGATTAAAATGCGTAATGTAGTTTTTACTTTATGTTTAACTTAACTGTTTAAATTTTTTATAATCGGGTTTGCCCTTTTCAAATAATTAATTGAAACTTGTCAGCAAAGTTTAATAATGAAAATCTCTTTATTATTAAGACACAGACACATATTCGCACACACTCTTCTTACTACTTATCTATCCAACATTTTTCTCGAGAGCAACACAGTTGACGGTATTTGCATGTCCACATCCGTAATATTGTCCTTCATTACATATGAAACACGACACCCAGATAACCGTTAAAAGCCAAACAAAGCTGCTCCAACAACAGCTTCCGCACCGATTAAAGCACCCGACTTATCAGGTCTGTTATATATGATAGTTCAATAAGATCTGGTCACACAAGAATTTAAAGTATTCGAATACACATAACCGCACTAAGGGTTTCTGAGCTCGTATTCACAATGATAGAGGAAAGTGGGGCAGATTAATACGGAGAAATTCAAAAGCACTTTGTATGCCCTTAAAAATATGAAAGCATTTTTGTCAAGCTGAATCTTTTGTTTTATGTAATGTTTAAATAAAATAGATTTTCCTACTTATCTCTGTCCCTTTTAATCCTAACTTTAAGTGTAGTATAGGTAAAACTATGTTACCTTACATATATGTAGTTTATTTTACGATCGGGTGTAATTTAAAGCGTAGTATAGTATAATTTTTTTAATACAAATCTTTTGCACCGCATCCCCCTACATTTTACTCAGCGAGACGCACGGCTGCGGGCTCGTTGCGGTTATGTGTTGCCAGTCCTTAACCTGCACCTCGATGAATACGAAAATACGCAAAGCGCACGAACAAGAAAATATGATTTAGAAGCTGTCGGTCGGGTCAGCTTTGTTGGGTTTAAGGCTCGGTCCAGGTTCCCGGCGAAAAAGTAATTTCATGTGATAAAATGTTAAGTTTTTTCCGCCAAAAAACAACACTTTATGTACTTAGTTTTTCTTCATAATAACGATAAAATAATAACTTTTTTTAATGTTCCAAGAAATAATATATTCCTAATCATAAATCTTTATTTTCTTCAATCAAAACTTACTGAACAACCTAGTATGTAATAATAATGGACTTTTTTACTATAAAAGCAATGTTTATTATATTAAACCATAATGCTTTTTAAAGTGAAGAATAATTATTTTAAAAGATATGACTAAGATAATAGTATGAGCAGCTGGACTCAGATGGAACATAATTATCTTCCGATTTAAAAATATTATGTTCGTACCAGTTCACTGATTTCTATTAATTCTAGATCCGCCCATTGTACTCCAGCATATTTGCTGCCCATTTTGTATAACAAGTAGAAAAATTCATTATATTCGTGATTAAAATACAAAAATAATGTTGGTAACTAGAACCAACTGCTTATTATAGCTGAGAATTCGATTTGACCCATACAAAATTGGTCCAAATTGGTTTTTGTTTTATTTTAATATCTTATGGAGAGCTTATGTCTGTGATAATCATAGCTGTCATAAAATAATTAAAATAACTACTTCTTACAGTGCCTGGGTCAGTAATGAACTCTTTTAAAACCTTTTAGGGGCCTTCCTTTTGACGAGTCTACCACGAATATTTAAACAGCCATATATGGAAGCGATTCTTTAACCCAGCCTGTTAAAGTTAAATGTTTCGGGTGTCGAACTGGGCGAACGCGTCACTTTTGTTTGTCGGACAAGTTTACCACAATGTTTTATATTTAATTTTTAAACATTGTGCCAAAAATGGTAAGAGTTACAGTCATGAAATTATAAGGTCTCAAACACATGCTTCGGGTATCGGACTAAGCGGGTTTCGTGACTGTAACCCTTACGATAAAAAATATCATAAGGAGTCCCATAATGGATATGAGGACAGACTATATGACCCCACAAACCGTACCCAGAAGACCCTTTCAGGTGACAATACACCCAAGAGAGAACTGGGCAAACGAAAATTTCAGACTCTCTCTTCGAGGTCAAACCTGGTATACGGACGGGTCCAAAACCGAAGAAGGGTCAGGAGCAGGTGTCTACAGTGAGATGGGAAACACTCGTTTGACCTTTCCACTGGGAAACCACGCCTCTGTATTTCAATCAGAAGTTTTTGCGATCTTACAATGTGCCAGGATTAACAACCAAAGGCCCCGCACAAATTGTACAATCAACATTCTTACGGATAGTCAAGCAGCCCTTGGTGCACTAATTAATCCCAAGGTATCGTCTTGGCTGGTACTAGAATGCCTCGAGGAACTCAGGGAACTGGCGGAACGCAACAACACGAGGTTGATGTGGGTGCCAGGGCATTGCGGAATTCGAGGCAATGAAAACGCAGACGAACTGGCTAGAAGGGGGTCAGCCACGACATACGTCGGGCCAGAACCAGTCCTTGGAGTGCCAAAGAGTACCTTCCGGAGTGCGGTACAAAACTTGGTAAAGGACCAGCAAAGACTGCACTGGGAAATGCTTCCTCAACACATGCATGGGAAAATATACATCAGTGGACCAGGCACAAAAAGAGCTAAAGAACTACTCAAAATGGGTAGGGATCAGCTAACAACGATCACAGGTTTCCTCACCGGACATGCTCCAGTGAAAGAACACCTAAATAAAATGGGATTATACAACGGAGATCTGGACTGCAGATTATGTGGAGCAGAGACCGAAACTGTATCCCACATACTTTCAGAGTGCGAGGCACTGGATCACAAAAGACAGGCAATCTTCGGGGATATTAGAGTGTCCCCGGAAACATATGGTACGCACCCAGCAGACCTATACCGCCTTCTTCAAGGAACTAGGGTACTGGAATGGGTACAATAAAACGGGAGTTTGGTACAATAAGCCTTCAGGCTGAAGTGCCACCGGACATGCAGACGGCTCCCTGGAAAAAAAACCCTTACGATTTTTGACATAATGTTTAAAAAATACATGTAAAATATTGCGGTAAACTTCCGACAAAAAAGTGACGCGTTCGCCCAGTATGACACCCAAAAGATTTGACATTGACAAGCTGGGTTAAAGCGCCGCTTCCATGTATGGCGGTATGAATATTCGTGATAGACTCGTTGAAAGGAACCCCCTAAATAGGTTTTAAAAGGGTTCTTATCATGAAGTTTACTAAATTACCTGGTCCAGGCACTACTATCTAACCCTACAAAATAAAACGGTAAATCATGCATGCAATAATACTTAGTAACTTTATTTTTTAACTAGTGACAAATTACCTATTGGCAACAGTGACAGGATGATATTTTCAATATGACCAACTCGTTTAACCTGTTTCTGTTGAATTTTCATATTATTTTGTTTCCTAAAATTCTGATTTAATTGTTTGCAATTTGGTAGCTTATTGACAATAAAAACATTTAATTATATAGGACAATGACGCGGTGTTTGTGTTTAGTTGCTTTATTAATGACAATGTTGCCAACTTCTCAAAATAAAAATCACTAAATATTAGTCCTTGCATAAACTGCCATTTTTAGAAACCAGTAGCTATTCTAGTTAGTTTATGAGGGCTGTGGTCAAATAAAAACTTAAAACAAGCAATTTTATTTTTTTAATTACTTATATAATCTATATATCTAAAACACGAAGTCAAAAATTCATTAGAAAGTTCTACTCCACCAATTTACACAATTTTTTTTAAATAATCCTCTGGTTACTAAGACGTCTTTCCTACTTTTCTTAGTAAATGAATTTTTATAAAAATAAAATATATGATATGCAACGTGTGTTGCAGAAATGGTCGAGCGCGTCAGATTAAGATAGTGTAAGTTACTCGTTTTTTTACAAACACAACACTAAATTTAATGTCAATATCATCAACCAAGCTGTCGACAATATTGATCTATTTGAAAGTTTTTTCGGTATTTATTTTAAACGTAAAAACTCTATTCGATTAAATCATGTCAATCTTTAAAGTCACTACTGGTCGTAAATACCATGACAAAATCGCGATTTCATAACAAAGTTATGGATTTGTGGGCAGTTCTATAATCAATTTTAACGTAATTCGATTACAGAAAACAGGTAGCAGACAAAAAATAAAACCAGGCTGATAAATTGTGAAATTAATTCTGTCGTGCTTAAAAATGAATACGGGGAAGCGTCAAATTAATATTGTTCCAATTATTTTCAAGATATAACAATAAAAATATACCAGGTGTTTCCTATTTGCGGTAAAAAATTTAAGGACTTCCCATATAACATTTTTTGCCGGCAAGGCATTGGCAAAAAGGTATCAAAAAGTAATCAAAATGGGCAATTGGCCGTTATTGGGCCACGTGTTGCAGAAAATGTGATGGCAACCATCATTAATAAGCTATAATGAAAAAATGCGTTTAGGATGATGGCATCCATCATTAATAAGTTATGCTGAAAAAATGCATTTAGGATGATGGTATCCATCATTAAAAGGTTTTGGCAAAAATATGCCTATTAGATGATGGCATAACATTATTTTTTCTAATGACAATAAAATGCATTTTTTACCGTCCAGGAACTAAAATGTGCATAAATAATGCACATGCATAATGTGTGTTTATGTACAGGATGTCCCATATAAAATTAAATACTATAATTTTAAAAAAACCATGAGATACAATAAAAATACTACAAAAATACATTTCACTGAACAACTTCTGCATTTAACTTTTTCTTGTATCTCTTATGGTTTTTCCAAAATTATAGTATTTAATTTTATATGGGACACCCTGTACATAAACACACATTATGCATGTGCATTATTTATGCACATTTTAGTTCCTGGACGCTAAAAATGCATTTTATTGTCATTAGAAAAAATAATGTATGCCTAAAAGGCATATTTTTGCCAAAAACCTTTTAATGATGGATGCCATCATCCTAAATGCATTTTTTCCAGCATAACTTATTAATGATGGATGCCATCATCCTAAACGCATTTATTTCATTATAACTTTATAATGATGGATGCCATCACATTTTCTGCAACACGTGGCCCAATAACGGCCAATTGCCCATTTTGATGTTTTTGATACCTTTTTGCCAATCCCTTACCGGCAAAAAATGTTATATGGGTTATTGATGAGCTAATTTTATAAAAAGATCCTGAAAACATGGATCCGCAAATTTTATGTTTTTAAAATAAAAGGTGTTCAAAAGTTTTTAAATTTTGAAAAAACATATTTAAGTAAAATGAGTTGTCTATACCGGGTGGTGCGTCGCCGAGCGGAACATAGGAAATCCCATGTAGTTTTTAAGGGGTTAATTACTGACTCCCCTGTACATTTTAGAGAAAAATGTAACCATCGTACCAAGTTTCAAAAATTTCAAGCAAATTTTGAAATATTCAATTAAATGTAATTGCAAAATTGCCGGATTTTAGGTTCAGGTAAAACCAAACAGACATCAGCCACCACCAATCATTTTCTTATAAAGCTGTCACTGATTAATTGACACTTTTCCTCATGTCAGTAACAACATTCATTTTACAGGTGTTTCTTTGGTTTTACATGAAGCGAAAATTTGGTTAATTCAAGATTCGCTTATTAAAATTGTTTGAAACTTGGCCCGAGGGTTTGTCAGATTGGCCTTTTCAAAAAGTTATGGCGAAAAAACAAAAATAAAAATTGAACCCCTGTAACTTGGCAACCATGGAGATTTCGACATTTTGTCAAAGGACTTACTAACGTTATTTTACATTGCAAAATGCCCCTTAAAATTTCCTAACGCATTTTCCGAATATTAATAAAAACTAACAACTTTTTTAAAACGTTTAACACCCTGTATCTCGGAAAAAATGCATTTCTGGACCTATGTTTATATAAACTTTTATTCTAGAAATAACTCAAGAATATGCCCTTAATTTTTTTACCGCAATTAGACAATACCCTGTATATACATAAACAGTGTGGGCAAATTAAACTTGCACACTTTTTAACTAATAATAACTTTTTATCTGTTGCGCCCATCTTTTCTATTTTTGAGAAGGTAATAGGCAAATAAATTTTCTCTAGGTTTGCGAATTTTGGTCAAATAGATTTAAACAGGATTGGACTTACGGGACTTTTCCCAAAATGATGCATTAAACTTCGTTGTAAAAAAATAATTTTTATCTACAATTAGGCTAATACTTTTATTTTTAATTAATTTACTGTTAAGTTTGGTCAGCATCCAACTTAGTAGACTCTTTGTTTGACCTCCGGACAGTGCGGACGTGCGTAGAGGACTACAAAGTTCTTCCCGGAGTGGCGGCTAGAGGTGTCGTACGAACGTTTTTACCTTCGGGGATCAAGGAAAGATTCACGCTAAATTGACGGCATCTTGCTTCTGGATCTAAGCGCTGTGGGCGAAGATTGCTATAAGCTGATGGTATCCTGTTTGGTGGTGAACACGAGGTATTTCTCAAATGGCGGGAAATAGATGGGCGTGCCATGGGAACTGTCAGTAGTGAAAGTGAAGGATATACATAACACCAGTAGCAGATCTTGGTTTGACAGCCGACAATTTATGCATTGCATCGATTGTTGAATTATTTGTTTTCTTTTGGAATTTCTGGGAGCTACGAGCTCGATTATCCAGATTTTCCGCCGACGAAGCCCTGGAAAGCATAGTCCGGAACGGGGAGAGTGGTGGATTGGACCTGTAGGGACCAAAACAACCAAGAAAAAAAAAGAAATAGAAATAGAATCCAACTTAGTAACCATGGTAATCTCACATTTTTTATTTTCAATGGCACTAAAAAAAAGTTATTTTTTAAAATCGAAAGAAATGGGGAGCATTATTTATCAAAAATAATTAAAATTTCCAAATCCTTAAATTGTTGACAGATTTGCTTTAACTGAATTATTTCCCATAGTTTGTCTAAAAGAAAAACGTATTAGCCTAATTGTAGCTAAATCAGATTTCTTTTGCAACAAGGTTAAATACAGTATTTTAAAAAAGTCCTGTAATTCCGGTCCTGTCTAAATCTAATTGACCAAAATTGAAAAACCAGAAAAAACATATCTACCTATTAGCCCTTTAAAAATTAAAAAGATAGGCGCAACAGATAAAAAGTTATTATTAGTTAAAAAGTGTGCTAGTTTGGCCCACCCTGTAGACATCTTTAGCGTTATGACAAAAAATTAAAAGACATTATTTTAGTATTATTTTAATATCTCTTTTACTGCTCATTATAAAAGGAAAAAGAAAAACTCATTAAAAAATACTAAAAACCATTAATTTTAATGTTTTATTCCGATGTCATAAAAATATTAAGGTCAGGTAATTTAACACCTACAGGTTTAATGTAGGCAATCACTTTCTCTCGGGCTTTTATAGTTAAAAAATCATTGTTTTCTTAACTATCAATCAAAAAATTAACGCACTTAAGTGTAAACAATATTTTACTTTTTATTACTTTGGTTACGATAATTTATTTAGCGGTTTGACGACACCACTCTATAAAATAAAAGAAAGTATTGGCCCAAAGATATGACTTATGGTTATCGCTGTGTTTTGCTTCTAAATACAAGTCCGTGGCCATAAGGCCCTAAAAAAAGTAAAATAAAAGGCAATTTCGATGGTTTTCCTAAAGATTGGTGGGTGTCGGAGTAAAACTGATCACGGATCGTCCCATGTCTGGGTTTACCACCTTTCTTAAGAAAATCGCTAAAGAAAATTCAAAAAACTGAAAAAAACATTATGGCCTCTGATTTACATGCCCCTGTCTATTAAATTAATATGAAAACATAACCTGTAATCGGCATAGGGTAGCATTCGAATTCTTTTTTATCTTGAATCTTAATCAGAATATATTTAATAGTACCTTCCAAAGTGCGGTACAAAACCAATGATTTAAAGTATTATTCTTTAAATCATTGTACAAAACTGGGTAAAGGACCAGCAAAGACTGCACTAGGTCCTTATTCTTGAAACTGGGGAACGGCGTTCTCATGAGAGAAGTGGGCGAAAATCTCTCGAAAAACTTAAATAGGTATTCTTGAACGCAAACGACTGCCTCCATCACGCGACTGTAAAGCCGGCTGTCCATGAGAGCGGTTTTCCGCTCGCGGATGATAAATTCAGCGTTGTGATTGGTTAGTGCAAATTTAAAATGCTTTTTTTTAATTGACCGGAAAATTGAATTTTCCACTCAATTTTTAAGCGGAAAATGCTATTTTACAGGACTAATTTACTTTCCGGTCCCTAGTTTACTTTCCGGTCTCTCATTTACTTTCCGGTCCCTGATATCAAAAAATCCTGTTAGCCATGACAAAAATTGTCAGAGTTCAATTGTTACTATTTGACAGTTCAAGATATTGTAAAGTAAAGAAAGCATCATTTTGCCAAAATGGAGTCAGACATGGAAAATCCAGATGAAATAATTGAAGCAGCCTTGCCTTATTGTCGTTTAAATATAACACTAAAAATTTACACAGTTTTTTCCGGTCAATTAAAAAAAAATTATGTACGATACTCGACCGGAAATAATTTTGCGGGTCTCCTCAAAACTACAGGACTCGCCTACGGCTCGCCCTGTAAATGTTTTCGTCGACCCGTAAAATACCATTTTCCGGTCTAGTAACGTAAATAGCTATTCCGCCAATCACAACGCTGAATTATCATCCGCGAGCGGAAAACCGCTCTCATCGACAGCCGGCTTAAGGAAAACAGCCCGGGAAGTGAACGATTATTTTGGCGATGTGATCGAGTCTGTTCTTTTATGCTCGAGAATTAGGACCCTGGAAGAGGCTTCCTCAACACATGCAAAGGAAAATATACATCAGAGGACCATCCACTAAAAGACCAAAAGAAGTACCCAAAATGGAGATACACAACGAAGATCTGAACTGGAGATTATGCGAAGCAGAGACCGAAACAGTAACCCACATACTGTCAGACTGTGAGGCATTGGATCACAAAAGACAGGCATTCTTCGGGGATATTAGAGTGCCCCGGAAACATATGGTACGTACTCAGCAGACCTATACCGCCTTCTTCAAGCAACTAGGGTATTGGAATGGGTACAGTAAAACGGGGGTATGGTACAATAAGCCTTCAGGCTGCAGCATTACCTCATATGAAAACGGCTCCCTAAGAAAAAAATCCCTCAATTCCTCCTTTCCCATTGAAACGTTACAGCAGAGGGAAACACCCTTTTTTCTTTAAATAATTTTTCGGAAAAAAGACATTCCTAGCCATTATTAGTTATTTTAAGTCTAAGAAAATAATAGTTTGGTCCTCTTGACTTTTCAAATATGAGTCATATCGGATTTTGCTTACAAACAATTTAAAATAAAAGCATTAAAAAAATTGAGGCTTTAAGGGGTTTTAACTCAAAAATCACTTACTAAATTTATACGAGCGCTTAAGTGCGCAATAACCAAATGCGAATTTAAATAAAACGCATGAGTAAACGCTCTTAAACTCACTTAGACGTAATTCGCATTACATCAATTGTTTTGGTGCAATATAATGTCAATGTAATGCAAGTCATGACTTTTAAAACAGTTTAAAAATGTTTACACATACGTTTACACTTAGTAAATGACATTTTGAAAAAAAATCTAAGAATCTGTACCAAACACCTTATAAGTATTATTTCTGTTGTGTTTTGCTGCATGGGCACGAGCATGTTTTCTTTTTTCGGTCTTCAGATTTTGCTAACTAAATGTGTCCCAATAAAAAAATGGTAATTTATCTAATTCTGTAGAAAATGTGCACAAAATAGTATATTTCCTTACTAGTGCTGAAAGTGCCACTCCGCTACGCGTCGTTGGGTCAAGCTGTATAGTAAGAACATTTTAAAAGCGCAAATTCGGTACCCTTTAAAAATAATACAAAAAACATAAAAAGGCCGCTTGCAATCGGACTATTCTATACAAAGGCGCCGCTACCCTTTACAGCGCCGCACCGATACACTATGGGATAGAATCTATTATTTTGGCCAAAAAGCAACTTTGAAATTTTAATGGCTTCTGTATTTCAAAGTAGATACTCCAAACTACATGTACGCAAAATTATAAAAGGATATGACGACTTCTATTGGGGTTATAAGAAACTTGAAAATATATTTTAAGTAAATATAAATATACAACATTTAATTTACTTAGTTTATTATTAGCGTTGTTTACTAAAAAAAGTAAAAGAGTTTAAATAATAAGAGCTATTGTTGTATTTCCGATGCAGTCTCGCGAAGTCTCGCTACTTTTGTCAAAGATTTTTTTACCTTTTTCTTTATCAGTTTTGTACTTACAATTGCCTTTCTACTTTTTGCTACTTCTGAGTGTAAGGACAGATACAAGATTTTTTTATAATTTACAAGGTTTTCCATTTTAAAATTTAATATGTTTTGTCCTACATTTTATATCCTAATAGATAAAAGCATTCTGATGAAAGATATGGATTCTACAGAATCTACCCAACAAAACAGTTTTTTATTTATTATATACGTTAAAAAATAAAAAAAGTTGGGAAGATGTATCTCTATTATACGCTTCTAAGAATAATTTAAAATTATTTTTCAGATTTGGATGGTCATATTTCCGAAACTAATTGAGATAGACACATCAAATGTAGTATTTTTTTAAGCATTTTAATGATTTTGGTGGTGATATAATATTCAGGGTATTCAATTTAAAAAAATCATACCTATTGTCGTACCCTGTATATCATATGAGATAATAATCATCGGATTACTGATTAGAATACTACCGAATTAACCAAACAATCTGACATTTTAGTTTATTTTGTACAATAAATAATTAATAGTTTAAAAAACTAAAAAACACGCTTTTATATGCAACCGAACTAAAAATTAAAAATAATTTTTCATTAAAAAAATATTTTCACTTCATAGTAAAAAGCGTGGGGTGCTTAATATATTAAATGTTATAATTATTATATTTGCCAATATCTATGATGGAAAAGTTATGAAAAAATAGTAAAATGCACCTACGCTTTTTACTATGAAGTGAAAATATTTTTTTAATGAAAAATTATTTTTTAATTTTTAGTTCGGTTGCATATAAAAGCGTGTTTTTTTAGTTTTTTTAAACTATTAATTATTTTTCATTTTTTAGTTCGTTATATTGCACAAAATTCTTAATATAACAGTAAATTAGAACATACTAATTAATTAAGCAGCAAAAAGAAAATAACCAGCCCCTATGAAATGACAATGGTAGCAAATTTTAAAATTTGCAAAAGATTGCAACTCACTAAAAAATTTCTTCTTCATTAAGTAGCAAAGTTTCAAATTTTGCCAACAGATGGCACTCCAGGAAATGTTTGGACCGTTGTCAACACTTTGCAATCCACTAAAAATTTCTTCCTCATTTAATAGCAAAGTTTGAAATTTTTCCAACAGATGGCATCCTAGGTGTTGTTTTTATAATATAATGGAATTTTTTTCCTGGCGATTAAAAAAGATAAAGGGATACTGTTTGCAGATTATTGCATTGTCATGGGTCCTTAATACGTGTGCAAAGTTTCAAAGAAATCGAATAGCTGGAAGTTGGTTAAAATTAGGCTCAAAGATTCCGTTACATAGGCAGCCAGATGGATAGATTGATAAATAGATAGATAGTTACAACCCAAGTTAATAAAAGCGTGTTAAAAATAATAATGTTAAGGGGGTGTAAATTTATAATAACATATAATAAGTTTTAGGTTTCCAAAAGCATTTGTAATAATTTATAATATTTTTCCAGTAAAAAGCACCTCATTTTAAGTTAGACTGGTAAGTTTCAGAATTTTGACCAAAAAATTAATTTATATCCCATAGTGTGATGACCAGGTGCATCAACCGGCATATCATAAAAGAAATATAGCAAAGGCGGCCGCGAAGACAAGCTTGCCGATTTATTTGCTTTAAACTTTTTGTGATTTTTTTCTTATCAAAGAGCACCGAATTTACATTTTTAAACTGTTCCTTCTATAAATGTCAAGTACATGAAAATCCTTCATTGCGACTCACTAATATTTGGTTTAAAATTTTTGTACTTTTCCACACTAGTGCGAAAAAGTGACACTTTCCAAACTAAATTGCGTGCGGAAAAGTGCTGCTTCCCACACGCTAGTAGAAAATGATATTTTACGTTTTTTTTAATACAAGGAAAAGCACAAATTCATGCGGGAGTAATAAAAATAAAAACAGAATGTATAAATATAATTATAAATATTTTTCTTTAATTACAGAAACAGGTGAGAAAGTAACAAATTGCTTCCAATAAGTCGGTGGGTGTTAAATTCTCTGACCTTAATAATTTCACTGCGGCGAAGATATTTCAGATTACGTTTTCGATTAGTATTTATTAGATAGGTTGTTTACTTTTACTAAATTAGGGACGCGGAAAAAATATAGTGAAATAAGCAGCATATTTTAAATTGTTAATGTTTATGAAAGGTCTAGTTAATTCGACGTCATTAAAAAAAAAATCTTACGAGCTTACAGCGCCTTTATTTTTGTACAGAGTATTCATTTATGTTTTGCCACCCAATTGTAACGATAAGGGAAAAGAATAAAACAAAACTTCTTGTATTAAGGTTTTGCAGATGGGCATCTATGATCTTTTGAGCATAACAAAAAAATGAAAATCAAAACTCCAAAAAATAAAGAGGTAAACTTCTCATCTCATATTACCTATAAAAAGGTCACTTAAAGAGCTTTACAAAAATATTACATTTAATATGTCCATCTTTAATAGTTTTCAAAATATGACCACTTAAATCTGAAAACTATTTGACATAATGAAAATTATATCTGCTGTTATTTTGATTTAAATGGTCATATTTTCGAAACTAATAAAGATAGATGTATTAAATGTGGTATTTTTATAAAACTCTTTAAAAACCTTTTTAACTTGTATCATAATATACAGGGTGTTCCATTTAAAAAAGTTTACCTCTTCATTTTTCTTGATTTTTTGTTCTTTTGTTATGCTTAAAACATAATAGATAAAAATTTATGAAACCTTTATATAAAAGTTTTTATATCCTTTTTTCTTATCGTTAAAAATGGATGGCAAAATATTAATGAAAACTCTATACAAAAGGCTGCAGAACTTAAAGTAAAAATATTTTTTAAAGCTAAACCAAATTGTTCAATCATATTGTTTTTTAACGACGCATGTCTTTGTTTTCGTTGGATTCATTAGCACCGGCACCAACTATAATGAATTCAATATTTTTCGAAGTATTTAAATTGTTGTACACTTGGATAATCGTTAGGCGATAAACTGGAAAATTTTACTACAATTAAAACAATTTGGAATCTTTCACTTGAGGAGCGTTCATTTTTAAAATCTCTTTTATCCTTTCTATCGATTTACATATTTAAATTATTTTAAAATAAACGGTTTTGTGAAATCTCAATATAAAAGTATAAAAATTAATCAAAACAAGACATGTCCACACTGAATGAAAATCACTTTTGTACCTATTAATTAAATTCAAGCGGGTCTAATAGTAATTTTTTATGGTAAATAACTAGTTTAATTGAAAGCAGAGATGTCCACTTGCTATTTTTTTTTCATTTATTTTAATTTAAATATCCAATAATTGTTATATTAAATCAACAGAACCTAACTCAATTAGACTTGATGCCTAGTCCTCATGTAGGGTAAAATATTGCGGAGGTGCGAAATCACGTGACGACACGTTCATTGGGCTGTCGCCAGCCATGTTAAAAAGTGCCTGATTTGCAAAAGGGCTGAAAAATAGTTGAAAATTCTAACTTTTGTAGAGAATCTGCTGATTTTCCTGATTATTTTCGTGCTTGTCAGGTGTTTTCGTTAAAATTGTTAGTATAACAGCAGCAGCCTTCTTTAAATTTATATCCTAAATTTATGTTTTTTGATTCTATATACAGGGTGATTCAAACATCGATCATGAAACTTAAGGGGGTGATTCTACTTGACAAAATAAGGGTAAAGCTTCATATAAATTTTTTCAAAATGTCATTCGTTTTCGAGTTAGAAGCCGTCAAGTTTAATTTTATTTTGGTTTTTCGTCATATTGCATTTATTTTTTAACCAATCCAGTTGATATTTAGCACACAAATCGAGCTTTGCAGATTCTAAAATTTTATAGACAATCGAAAGTTAAAAAATTAAATATTCTTTATTAAAGTCGATAAACCTCACCGTTTAGTACCAACAGACATCAAAGTTTTCATCAATTTCAATCAAATTACCTACATACAAACAGGATGTCCATTAACTCAACCGACAAACTTAACCAAACGATTCTACAACAAAAAATAGGAAAAAAACTTTATATAAACATATGTCCTAAACGTCTTAGTTTTTGATCGTGTGTTAAATATTAAAAAAACTTTTTTTTAAATATTTAACACACCGTAGTTCAAAAACTAAGACGTTTAGGACATATGTTTATATAAAGTTTTTTTCTTATTTTCTGTTGTAGAATCGCCCTGTAAAGATTTTCGGTTGAGTTATTGGACACCCTATATTTATGTAGGTAATTTGATTAAAATTGACCAAAACTTTGATGTCTATTGGTGTCTAAACGGTGAGGTTTATCGACTTTAATAAAGAATATTTATTTTTTAAGTTTTTGATTGTCTATAAAATGGCGCCCCAGCTTTGCGATATCTGTCAAAATGCCAAATATCAACTGGATTGGTTAAAAAATAAATGCAATATGGCGAAAAACCAAAATAAAAATTGAACTTTGACGCCTTGTAACTCGAAAACGAATGACATTTTGAAAAAAAATTTATATGAAGCTCTACCCTTATTTTGTCAAGTAGAATCACCCCTTAGGTTTCGTGATCGATTTTTGAATCACCCTGTATAAACGGACAACTTTTTAGAAATGCGACAATCCGCAGTTTAGGATTTACGCTGTTCACATGAGGACTAGACATGTTGCTTTTCAAATGATCGGTTCTCACTACTTGTTCTTAGCAATGCCAGTTTTAAAAGTAAAATTTCAATATTTAAAATTTAGTATTAAATGCCTTTCTACCTTCACCATCTGTTTTATGCAAATAACATGTTAACATGTATATTTACTTTTCCTTAATTTATTACTGAATAAACCCAACGAACATAAATAAATTGACTTAGTGTTATTAATTAGCATTTTTTTTTTTTAGGAGTTGGAATGATACCAGTAAAAGAGTAAGTATCTATTCAGCAAGGTAAGAAAAATTGTGACATTTTTATTAGTGTATTTGTAATTATTTATATCAATCTATGGAGGGTAGAAGGAAGGAGTATTATCTGAACATATTAAATAATTTCTATCGGCAGGAAAAAATTAAGGTGGTAGGAAGTTGAAAGTTTTTAAAAACATTGCCATTAGGAGTTTTGTAGGTTATTATTTCTAAATTAGATTTGTCTACGCACATAGTTAATAGTTTAAATACTGCATGTTTCTCAACTACACTACACAATAGGGTGGGGAAATAAATAAAGTTAAAAATGTCATTTTTAGTAGTGCGCAAAAGTTGCTAGTACTATTGTCAAGTATTTAATAATTTTTAATTTTAAAATCTGAAAAGTTTTTCTGCCGCCCCAGCTACATTCTTTTTTTTTTGTATATTTAATTTATCTTAGAATTTTATTTTAAGTATTTTGACTTAAAAATAAAATAAGGGTGATGTAATACAAAAAAAGGTAACCTCAAATGTTACTTATTACAAGTGAAAAATATTTTTAAATTTTAACTCCGCATTCTGTCTCCTTAACGCAGCTGTGTTTCTCCGAAAAACTCTGTATTTTACTTAATAAGAGTTTACTATAATGGGGTAAACTGGGTGTTTTCTTATTGGGGAAAAAATTTAAGGGTTTATTTATAAGCCAATTTTATAAAAAAAGTTTATATAAACATGATCTGCAAATTTTTTGTTCTCAAGACACAGGGTAATAAACTTTTGTAAAGGGAATATAAAAATTTAACCAAATTTATTTTTTTACCTAAAAACATAGAAAATATTTACCGATATCAACAAACCTTTGTCAAAATACCAAGTGGGGTTGTAGGCAACTTTTTTGGGGTATTAGGATTCTTAATTGAAAAAATTATTTTTGAGGCTTTTTCACTTCACCCTACTTCACAAGTCACGAAAACTATTAAAAATTTTAACCCAGCACACCAAGGCCGGACGCAGAAACTAATTTGGGGAAAGGTGCAACAGCCCAAATAGCAACATCTAAAAAAAAGACTTTAGATAAGTAAATAAAGCGGCGAAGGCATGTTGTCAACAACCAAAAAAACAAAAAAGTCTCGCGTAGGCGTCATCTCCAGCAAACAACCAATCTTTAAATGATCTTTTCTGGGCTCGTGGGAGGGGGCAATTGCTCCATTGCCTCCCCCACCTGCCTACGGCTCTGCAGCACCCTTCACCCTGTTTAAAACCGCTTAATTCATATCATTTCCATTATCAACATGAGCGCCATTTTGGTAAATTTTTAAATTATTATTTACCGGTTACAAGTGGACACTTTTTCAACTTGTCCCCTATACAAGATGGTTCTCCTTTCTTTTACCCTTCATTAAATTAGATTAGATTAGGAGGTGGATTGCATATATATCCTCTAACACTGCAACCTGCTCATGTTTATTGTGTGTTCTCCGTCCATAGGTTAAAGCACGCTATCCAAGCCGGTCTGTTTTATCATACTCCGGGCCGTTTGCACAGGTTTCCCTTAAATTTGTCACTCTTGTAAGTGATGCTTACCGTAAGGGTGACCCTTAACATTTATGTTGCTTGCAAAGGTTTCACTTATCGGTGGCTTAGTTAAGGGTCAAAAAGTTGTGGCAACGTCGCGTTTATGACAGATTTTCCATTTTTTTCTTTTGTTCTGTTGGTATCTTAGACAAGGAAAACTCTAAGGTTGGTATACTGTCAAGTGCATTGTTAGTAAGGTTAGGTAGACGGGATTAGTTTTCCTGATTATTGTTACTTCCCATTTACATCGTTTTAATTGAAATTATCATTATTTTTGTTAATAAAATGAGCAGTAGAGCAGTTTGTTTATTTATTCTAAATCTTTTTCTAAAATGTTCCATCGTCAAAACTATTAAAATAATTGAATCTCTCATATACCCTCCTTGGATTCCTTGGAATTCCATTGATAACAAAATCAGGTAATTTTCTAGAAACCTGCGGCAACTTCGATTTTGACGAAATTTGGTATACGGGGGTTTTTGGGGCGCTGATCATGAATCTGGAAAAAATTTTTGGCGGAAACGTTTCGTTCTTAAGATATTCATCATCAGACTTGAAATTTAAACTAATCCTATTTTTACAATATTTTCCCTTCTTTTTGCACACAATTCTTAATTTAAAGCTAAAGTGTCACACAATATTTGATTTTCACCTTTTAAAACCCCGTTTTTTTACGTATTTTACATTATTTTTGAATTAAATTGCATAGCTATACTTTGAATCATTTCAATCCCAGTGTGCCATGAAGCCCTATATGTATGTATGGTTGTTGCATTATCAAAGAAAAGCTATGCAATTTAATGCAAAAATAATGTAAAAAACGTAGAAAAACGGGGTTTTAAAAGGTGAAAATCAAATATTGTGTGACACTTTAGCTTTAAATCAAGAATTGTGTGCAAAAGAAGGAAACATAGTAAAATTAGCTTAGATCAAATTTGAACTTTGATGATGAATATCTCAAAAACGAAACGTTTCCGCCATAAATATCTTTCAGATTCGTGATCAGCGCCCCAAAAACCCCCATATACCAAATTTCGTTAAAATCGGAGTTGCCGCAGGTTTCTAGAAAATTACCCAAAATCCAGCTCATCCTCTTCATCATCTCTCACAAGTTCCATTTTTTTATAATTGCACAAAATAAATAAAATAACCTCCAAATTTAAAAGTAACGCTCGTAAAAGTAAACAGTAATGACAGTAAATCTATGCCATAACCTCAAAACAGGCCTTAAGCCAAGGAATATCTTCCGCTTATCTTAAATCATATTAAGTGACGCTTATATCAAAAATTTGGAAATGTGCAAACGAAATATTTAAGATAATTGCCGCTTATAGTTAAGCAGCACTTAAGTGAAAGGTGTGCAAACGGCCCTCCATAAGCTTAAAACCGGCTCCTTGGTATATCTTGCCGCTTTATGTTTTTCTTTGCCCAGCCTTGCAAACCGCAGACGACCAAGGGCTTCACAGTAGCACCATACGTGTTCTGCGGTTTTTCCTCCTCCTGGCAGACCCTACATAGGTTTTCTTCTGCCAGGCCCATGATTTTCAGGTGTTTATTTAGTCTGCAATGACCTGTTAGTTGACCCACTATTATTCTTGCTGCCTTCCGGTTGTAATTCAAAAGGTCTTTCGTAAATTCTGGCGAGTAAGCCTCAATGAATATTTTCCCTTGACGCTGTCCTGGTGTTCTCCTCCACCAGTCTTGTGATTCCCTCATAATCCATGGTCTAATAGATGACCTTACTTGGCATGATGGAATACTACAGTAGGGCTCGGGACCTACCATTGCCCTGCCAGCCCCCTCCTTTGCCAATTTATCAGCTTCCTCATTACCTTCGTAGCCTTTGTGTCCTAGTACCCAAGCAATAGTAAGCTTGTTGGGCGCATCCCATCTCTTCCAGGGCAACTACGCAGTCCGGCACCAGCTTAGAGCTGATTTTGCATGAACTGATTGCCCTGGTGGCTGCTAACTGTCCGAGTAAATTTCTATAGTTTTATCCTCATAGCTCCTTCTGATGATTTCCCTAGCGAATTGTTCTATGGCTACAATTTTGGCCTGGAACACAGTAGGGTGTTGTCCGAGGCCCAAAGGTTATTTTCGTCCTTGGTTTGTCCCCTATATATGCCTCCTCCAACTCCTTGGTCTGTTTTGAAGCCGTCTGTATACCAGATTAGGTCGGCTTTAGTGGGAGGGCCCGCCTCCCAGTCCTTTCTGTCCGGTATCAATGTTTGGAAACCTTGTTTAGCTCTGGTACTATTTTGTCCGAAAGGCATCTCACACAGTGAGTTGACTCTTGGTCCTCTCTTAAATCCCATTGTCATGCGCCCTTTCCTGTCTTATGATAGGATATTTTGAGACGATATTCTACCCTCCATACCTACTGTGAAGTTAGAGTATAATAATTTAGTAAATATAATCTACAAAACTACTGAATTAACGCGAAAACTTTCCACTTGCTACTGTGGCGCCACCTTAATTTGTTTCCTTCAAAGGACATTTTTTAACTTGTCCCCCATACAAGATGGTCATCCTTCCTTTTACCCGCCATATACAACTCAGTTATGATAATTTTTATTGCAGTAGTGCTCGAGTGCTAAGGTACTTGTGTTGTGGGTGCCGGGTTTAAAAATGTTTAAACACTCTTTCCCCTGTTCATGACTGCACCAATAATGTGTTAAGTTATTTATAAATAAATGTTAGGAGACACACGGGCTTGCTTTGTAATTGTATTGTGTCAAGATATTTTAAAGTTATTACCATAAAATTCACTAAAATTTCGACTAAAACAGCTGGGCGGTTGCAAGGAAAATTAGCGCCGACATGCTTGCATGAAGGATGATACAGTACTTAGTTAGAAAAATTCACCCAAAATATTTTTCAACTCTAAAAGAGACTTAAGGTAGCCGTAGATAAGTATGATTATTTTATAATTGCGACAATTTTTTGTTTTTAGTAAAAAACAGACGGTCTTAGTTGGCAAATAATAACTGATACAAAGTTCGCCTACAAAGAGATCTCACCTCAGTTAGGCAGATAAAATTAATGATGTCAGGATTAATACTCATGATTGCACCAAAAAGTAAACTGGGATGCGGGTAAGTACAAATATGGGCTTAAGATTGTTGTGTTCTGACAGAGCGTTCGCTTGTATAAGACATTGCAGATATTCAAATTTAAGAAAAAAATGTTTTGTTTAATTTTTTCTAAAAATCTTGTTGCCATATACAGGGCGTTTCGTAGAATAGGATGCTGATCCCTAAGGGTATAAATCCATTAGTGATTTTGAGAAGAGAGAAACTTATATTCGAAATATCGTAACTTTTGAGGTACAGGGTGGAATAGTTAAATATATATATATATATATATATATATGTATATATCAGGGTGTCCTGGGAAAATGTGGGAAATCTCTGCGCACTAGTAAAGACCTCCTTAAAGATAGTGCCCTTGAAACTTATGTCGCTTCTTTAGTTTGCCAGGGACGGACTAGTTTTCGCACATTATTGATAATATTTTTTACGCCCTGTATGGTGAAGACACAAAAAATATGTTTTTGGGTAGTTTAAACCTTTGCTAAAAAAAAGGTACTCTTGTTTAACATCGATAAAATGAGCCGTTTTTGAGTAAAAAATTATTTTAACAATAAGAGTTTATTTTTGTTTGATAATACAATATTTTATTTTCGATGTAATTTGTAATTTTGATTCAGTATTGAAGTCCTCTCGTAGCAGGTCAGGAATTTGTTGCAAATGACTTTTTTACTCGAAAACGGCTTATTTTATCGATGTCAAACAAGAGTACCTTTTTTAGCAAAAGGTTTAAACTACCCAAAAACATATTTTTTGTGTCTTCACCATACGGGCGTAAAATATTATCAATAATGTGCGAAAACTAGTCCGTCCACTGGCAAACTAAAGAAGCGACATAAGTTTCAAGGGCACTATTTTAAGAGGTCTTTACTAGTATGCATCGTACTAAAATATTATCAAATTAAACAGAGCGCTTTAAAAGTTATTCACGAAAAATCGATTTCTAGCTGCCCCTTTAGGGGATCATATCTCCGCAGGGGGGCTTAAACGGAAAAATTTTATAGAAACTTGTCGTGTTATTTTCATCTGTTCCATACGTGTGCGAGAGATTTCCACATTTTCTCCCGGACACCCTGTATATAAGGGTGTTATTTAACAAGTGTCCGATATTTCAGAGGTGATTTTTCAAGTATTTTTAGGTAAAAGTTCCTATGAACGTGTGGTCTAAGATGCTTCAGCTTTCAAGATACAGGGTGTCAAAGTTTACTTTTTATTTATATTTTTCTGCGGTAATTTCCTAAATAATGCCGATTTCCGAACGAAAATTGGTACCTGGGGTTTTTGACATGAGAAATTTGAATTTGTTCTTAATTTAGCTCTTACTTGTAGAGGCGCTAGCCACATGTATATTCTCACTTTCAGGCTCATGACTTTTTGTACCAACCCTGTATTTACATTTTTGTTAAAAGAAATGGATTCCTTGAGTCATTTTTACGTAAAAAAGGTACTCTTATTAGATGACGCTATGTAGACTAACCGTTTTCGAAATACTTTGTTTACAAATAATCGATGCACGCTTAGTGAATAAATATGCTAAGTAAAGACCGCTACTTGATAAAACCGTCATTTTCGGCGGTCTTTACTTAGCATATTTACAATATGCATCGATTTTAAACTAAAATACGAAAACGTCATCAAACCTAAAATGACATTTCTTTTAAAATGTAAATTTGAAACCTTTGAAAGTGAGAATATACATGTGGCTAGCGCCTTCTACAAGTAAGAGCTAAATTAAGAACAAATTCAAATTTCTCATGTCAAAAACCCCCAGGTACCACTTTCGTTCGGAAATCGGCATTATTTAGGAAATTATGCAGAAAAAAATATAAATAAAAATAAAACTTTGACACCCTGTAATCTTGAAAGCGAAGATCTTAGACCACACGTTCATAGGAACCCAATCTTCTCTATTATTCCCTGTATATCTGCTACCATCCTAAATAGTACGGTGTAAAAATTTGATACTCAGTTACTTATATTGTACAGATGAGTCCACATTGACATTCATTCTGAAATCAATACTGCAAAAGTACACGAAATGCTGTTAAAGTAAACAAACCTTGACTGCACATAGCCTCGGCACAAAGCCTGATTACATATTTTTAGATAAATAGTTGGGAAAAACAGGTATTACGTACTCTTAAAAAACATCCTCTCCTTATTTCTGCATCTGTCCCAATACTTATAAAAACCACAGTGGCACGTGGCGTGGTATTAGAAACTCGTCGGGTTAAATATTTTTGCTGCAATAAATCATTGTTCACAAAAGGGTTTAAATACTTTATTATTTTTGTGTACTTGGCGTGCATCGCTTTCAGAATGAAATTGCAAATGTGGACCCATCTTTTAATACCGTGATTTTTGTTTTAAGCATCCTCATAGGTGTATTAAAAAAGCAAGGTTTCGCTCCTTTCAATCTTTTTTTTAAGTACTTTTGTCTTGTCTTGTCTCGTTTGAGAAAGAAAAATACCACTTTTTCTATGGAGCCAAAATTATTTATCCTTTTTTCCAACTACAGCATGATTAGTAATACTTTTTACATATTTACAAATTTTCAATTACTTTAATTATTATCATTTCGCGTAATGATTTTATATTGTTATGGAAATAATATAGCAATAATAAATAATAGCAATAATACAATTTTAATACAAAATATAATGAATAATCCTCGAAAGAGAACAGCATTTTTGTTCCTTATGAGGAACCCTTGAAAAATACTGGTGATATACAACAAGATGTTAAACGTAAATTGATTTTTGATAATGACCAAAGAAGGTTGTTTTTGAATCGATACGCAACTGAAAGAAAGTTGTAGCGATTAAGTATTTTACCGTTATTTTGATTACCCACAGGTATTAAAATACTCAAAGTCATGGAACATTAATCCGGCATTTGGTTTAATTGACGTAAAAATCTTTTTTGCTTAATGAACATATGTATTTCCTCGTCAACCACGTTGGATATTGTCCACATGTGGTTTTGTTACTTCATTCATTTTGCTGGGTTGGTTATATTCATTTACAACTTCAAAATTGTCAAAAATAAGCTATGTGTTATGAATTACTAAAAACTATTGATCTAAAAACTATTAAATTTGTGACAGTTATAATCCCTGGGCCAGTGATAAAATTGACTTGATAATACACACTTCTTTAAAAACCTCTTGGGGGCTGCTTCTGACGAGATCCATGACGAATATTCATACCGCAATATATGAAAGCGCCGTTCGAACCCAGCCTGTGCACGTTAAATGTTTCTGCGGTGTCGCCGGCAACTGATACCCAAAACATGTCTATGAGTCTTATCATAAAAGTAACATACCTACGGATAGGCAGAAACCATGGCATGCCGAACGTTTCCGTACCGCTGGAGGCGGCAGGCTTCGCGGCTAGGTTCTGTTCATTTTTCTCCACGCTTAGTACGACTTCCTTAAATGCGTCGGATCGAAGCCTTCGCCTCTGAAAACATCAACAAAGCGGTGGGGAGACACCTGCTAAGCTTTCTGAAATGACTAACTGGCGGTATTTCAACGAGAAACGAATAAAATTATATTGGGAGTTTTCGCATGACCTGCCTTAAATCGGCTATTCCATGATAACTCTTATAATTTCCTTACTCTATGGTCTTATATAGTTTCATGACTGTAACACCTTACGATTTTTGGCACAATGTTTAAAAAATTGCACGTAAAACATTTTGGTAAACTAGTGCGACACAAAAATGGCGTTCGTTCGCCCAGTCTGACACCCGAAACATTTGACATTGACATGCTAGGTTAAAGCGCCGCTTTTATATATGGGGTATGAATATTCGAAGTAGACTTGTCAAAAGGAACTCCCTAAAAGAATTTGCAAAAGTGTTATATCATGAAGTCAATTTCATAACTGGTCAAGGACTATTAAACATTTTAAATAAACGAGTTTGTCACTTGTCAACAAGGCTGAAAAAAAGATATTACGTCTTGCCGTTGATGCCCTACTGTTGTTTCAAGTAAATACGAGTATTGATCATTAAGGTCAAGCACACTAGGCGCCAAGTTCTCGGTACGCTTCCGGACCGATCAACTAAATGACCTTGAATGTGAATTAAAAAGCATGTAAGATATTTGATCGGCCCGTGAGCATACCGAGATCTGAGCTATATAGTGTGTTTTTGACTTTTAGTTGACTTTTAGTCAATTCAAATGTGTGTTTTTTTAATTATTTTTCCCTATATTATTTTATTGCTTTGTTTTATTATTCCCATTTAAATTAAAATAGGTAGATAATAATTATACACTTGATTTTAGAATTTGCAAAGGTCCAGAGTGGAAACCAGGGATTTTTGTACAATTTACCAAAGAGGGTGGAATAGCCAGAGATGCTGGACTTCGGCCAGGAGATCAAATCCTATTCTGCAATAATGTCGATTTTTCCGACATACCTTTTAACGAGGTAGAGTACATAAAAATTCGTTGTGGTTAAATATTTATTAAAGCAGAAAGTTAGGCAAGCCGCGCACTACCAACTTTTTATTGATCAACATAAAAAATGGCTCAACCAAAAAGTGGCTAATAAATTTGTGTTTTGTACACAGGGTGTTGAAGATATGTTCTGTAGTTTGGCGGATTCATTTAATAGATGGTATTTATTTGGGTACACGCCAAAATAAAATTAAAAGTATTAAAACCAAAAAATTTAAACAAGTAAACAGATAATTAAAAATCGACGTTTCGGTGGCAAATCTGCCACCGTTGTCAAGATAAATGGAATAAAACTAATAAAAATAAAAACTTACTATTATTTAGGCTTTAAAATTCACAATTTTTCTGTTTTTTTGGGATATTCTGAAAACTTTGACATTAAATGTCAAAACATGTTTGTTTTTTTGTTGACATTTAATGTCAAAGTTTTTCAGAATATCCCAAAAAAGAGAAAAATTGTGAATTTTAAAGCCTAAATAATAGTAAGTTTTTATTTTTATTAGTTTTATTCCATTTATCTTGACAACGGTGGCAGATTTGCCACCGAAACGTCGATTTTTTAATTATCTGTTTACTTGTTTAAATTTTTTGGTTTTTTAGTACTTTTAATTTTATTTTGGCGTGTACCCAAATAAATACCATCTATCACAGGGTGTTGTTTTGTTAGCATGGATTTTACTCAGAAAGCAGTTAATATTGTTTTTATTAATTAAAAAAAAACAGAAAAAAAATGTAAAAACGGTATTTGGTTTAAATCGCCTTCATAATAGATCCAAACGTAATTTTTGTACGACCGGGTGTAAAATATAATTTTAAGCCCCCATTTGAGGGCGTAAAATTATATTTTACATTTTCGCCCTAGGGCAAAAAAGTATCCTTATTTATAAATTTATCAAAGAATAATAAAATTAAATAATTCACCATTTTTTTTTTGGTAAAACAACAATTTATTTATTTACACATATGTTAAAAGGATACTAATTACCATTTGAAACATTAAGGCCGCATTCAGACGGGCGACTTTTTGCGGTCGATGTTGACTACAAAAATAGCGGCGTCTTGTCGCCAATTTCGACTACAACTGTAGTTGTAACTAACGTGTAGTCAGTCGACGAGATCGGCGACAATCAGCGGCAGAAGTTCGGTTGCAGTCGAAAAACGTCCGTATGAAAAGGAATCGCTTTTTCCATGGTTGTTAAACAACAACTGCAAGTAGCGACAATCAACCACAAACGATCGACTTTTTGCGGTCAACTTGACTGCAAAAAGTCGCCCGTCTGAAAGCGGCCTAAAAGCAGGGAAATTTTCTCCTAACTACAGAGAATGCTTGTATAATAATTTAAGTCGTACAAAAATATTGTTTGCCCCTTTGGCGTAAAGCACTTTTACGCCCACAGCTAATTGTTGCCTTCGCGGGCGTAAAGTGGTATTTTACGCCCTTGGTACAAAAATAACTATTTTTAGTTGCCGTGATAAAAAGTTGCTAATGCGCGATATCATCTAAAAACATATACGTTTCAATATTCCAATTTTTCAGTTGCCGAAAAAAGTTGCGTAGTTCACGGCTGGCCTTAGGCTAGCCACGCAGCAACTCACCTTTGATTGACCAACATTAACGTTGCTCAACAAAAAGTGGCTAATAAATTTGTGTTTCAGCACTTGGGTGTTGCTATGTTAACATGGATTTTACTAAGACAGCAGTTATTATTGCTTTTATCTTGTAAAAAAAAGAAACACCAAAAACGGTATTCGGTTTGAATCGCTCTAGAATAGATCAAGATGTAACTTTTTAGTTGCCGTAATTAAAAAGTTGCTAGTACGCGGTATCACATAAACACAAATACGTTTTATTGATATAGTAATTTTTTAGTTGTCGAAAAAAGTTCCTAATGGCGGTAACATTTAAAAACAAATACGTTTCATTATTCCAATTTTTCAGTTGCCGAAAAAGTTGTCTAGTGCACGGCTGGCCTTAGGCTAGCCGCGCACAACCACCTTTTATTGACCAACATAAACGTTGCTCAACAAAAAAGTGGTTAATAAATTTGTGTTTCGGGCACTTGGGTGTTGTTTTGTTAACATGGATTTTACTAAGACATTGCAGTTATTATTGTTTTTATCTTGTAAAAAAAAGAAACACCAAAAACGGTATTCGGTTTGAATCACCTTCAAAATATATCAAGATGTAATTTTTAGTTGCCGTTATTAAAAAGTTGCTAGTACGCGGTATCACATAAAAACAAATATTTCCTTATCGCAATTTTTAGTTGCCGAAAAAGTTGCTAGTGCGCGGCTGGCCTTAATCAAGATACATATCAGAACAGAAATATCAAAAACAATGTTTAAAATGTCTTAATAAATATCATAAAAATATTAAACCTTGTACAGGATGTCCGGAAAGTCAACTATAATACTGAAAGGGCTAATGGAACAACACATAGGCATCCAGAAAAACATAAAATGACATTAGTAAAAGATTATTGGTTTTCGAAATATTAGCACCTAAATATCATCAAAATCGTCATTCTGAATCAGATTTTTTATTTTCACACCTAGGAAACTCATATTTTCAAATGTTGTTTTCAGTTTTGCAGCACTAAATAGTAATGTCATTAATCGGAGTCCAACATTAAACTAAAAGTTCCTCTGAACAATCTACAGTGTGTTCCCGAATGGACATAACTACCTGTAACTTTTTATTTTTCATATTTCTAGTGAAGGTTTTTTTTGCTTTCTCTCAAATAGCAGAAGCATTAATAAAAATTGACATGTGATATACCGGATCATACCAAAATGTGAAAAACTTATTAAAGTGACAATATCTCGAAAACCATCAATTTTTTCCTGAGGTACTTTTACGTTTTTTTTTTGTATGCTTATGGGTTGTTTTATCAACCCTTTCAATATTATCGTTCACTTATACACGTTGTGCCAGCTCAATACGATCAATTAAGTTTTAGTGTGTTGGATATTAGCAGATAGAGGTTAGACAGATACCCTATGTGGTTGCTTTAGACCATGGGTAACCAACCGGTCGATCGCGACTATTAGTCCGGTCGATCGTCGCAAGGCAGCTTCCATATATGGCAGTATGAATATTTATGATAGACTTGTCAAAAGGAATCCCCAAAAATGTTTTAAAAGTGTTATTACCATAAAGTCAGTTTCAAAAACTGACCCAGGGCCTAAGGGTATTATTTTTCTTTTCCCTGCTCTCGCGTAAATAGGAGGGGGGTAAAATAGTTTTAAGGTGCCTTAGACATGAATGTAGTGAACCCTGTTTGTTTTTCTTTTATGTTACATGCACATTACAATATTCTGTCGTTAGTTACCTGGTTACCTAAAAATATTTCCTCAAAACAACTTTCCAAATTCCATTACCCCCCAGAAAACGAAATTCTATATATGTCCCTCCCCTGATTCTTCATATACTCCCTAAAAATAAATTATTTATGCATCTTATTCATTTACTCATTTTTCGGTTTGTTTTAAAGGAACTTTCTCATTTTATTAAATTGGTTTTTATTTCAGGCCGTAAGTTTAATGAAATCAGCTCGTCAGCTCAACTTAATTGTAAGAAAATCGGCAGGATCAGAATTGTTTCCCGGTGAATCGAGTGGATACAATAGTTCTGCCAGCTCAGTAACTGGAGACCAAAGTCCCCTCTTGGTCGGATTCCAAGAGACTTTCCATTGTGAAAGAGGAAAATTTGGATCTTGGAGAAAGGCTTAATCATTTGGATCGATTTAAAAATTGTAAGATTTTTTCATATGCCCTGATATATTTACAGTAGACAGGGCCAAAAAATGGGCTGTTGAATCTACTCTTAGAATTTTTTAAGAACTTTCGTAGCACCCTGTATATTTACACCCAGGTTTAAACTCAGTTCTACTGAACTGAGGTTAGACCTTTGAACTTTCCGTAAAATATCAATATTGCTGTCAGTGTTAAAGAATTGAAAGAAATTGAGACTTTACGGAAAGTTCAAAGGCAACTTTTATTTTGAAACCCTGTGTAGTTTATAAATAAATTTCAGATAACTTAACATACTATTTTCTTGCAGTAGTCAATGTCAAAAAATGGGACTCCTGGGATGAAGAACCGGATGACAAACCCCTTTTAAACCAACAATCATCAACTTATCCGAAAATCGCACCACCATCCACAACAATGGATCAGAAGAACCCATAATCGAAGAATACAGCACATGTAGCATTAGTAGCCTTAGTACATCTTCTAGTAGTAATTTAAATATGTATTCGTCCACTTCTTCTTCTAATTCCCATTGCCAAACAAAACAGAACGACCAAAACGATGATTTGTATTCTGTAGCTCAAAAACGTGACACTAAAACTGTTGTGGTTGAAGTTCACAGAAGTAACACAGATGAAAAGCCAAAAGTGGAAAACAGCCATATTAATTTAATGAAGAGTTCTTCAACTAGCAGTTTTTGTAGTATAGCGAGTAAGAGCAGCTGTACGAGTAGCGTGACAAGTAGTATGACAAATTGTAGTTTATCTTCGGCTATTACTCAGGAAATTCAAAGACGGTCACAGGTATACCTAGAGATCAATAAATTCTTATTTTTAGTCAGTTTGAAATAGGATAATTCTTAGATTAAATGTTCTAGTAAAGCTGAGGCAGATCTCTCTCTCTGAAAAGTTAAAAGTTTATTAGTACATGCTCCCAACATAGGTAGAAGACTTTGACTCATTGTGGCTTTGGCAGGTACCAGGAATCAAAAGTTAATAAATTGAGACTTAACTTTTGTCATTTTGTAAAAGCTAAATTTTAGATATGTTACTTGATTACCAATTAGAAGATACTTTCTCAGTCGCTTCAGACAGTTTTGACAGTTCCCACCCCTTGCCAGACAAACACTTTGGGTTCCGATAACGTCCAATTATTCTGTTATTTAACAAAATATGACAAAAACTCTTATAAAGGAAATGTAGGGTTTCCAAATAGGTATATCCAGGGTGTCCCAAAAAACATTTTTTAAAAAACTAACCTTACAGCAATAACTTGTTTTTCGGACACTCTGTATACATCAAAATATTTTTAAAACATTTCTATTTGGATAGCCTACAATTCTTATTTATGATTATTTGTCATATCCTGTTAAATAACAAAAATATTGGACTTCCTTGAACCATTGAGTAATTCAAAATGTTTGTCTGCCAAGGGGTTAAAACCGTCAAAACTGTCTGGCTGCTGAGAAAATATCTTCTATAGGTACCCAAGGAACATATTTAAAATTCAGCTTTTATAAAATACCAAAAGTAAAGTTTAAGTTCATTAACTTTTGCTACCTGGTACCTGCCAAAGCCACTATAAGGCAAACTTCAGGTAGAAGCGCTGGTCTAGTCAGGGAGCATGCACTGATACACTTTCAGCTTTTACAAAACAACGAAGGTTTGGTCTCTTGGACTATTCCCAATAGTTAAAAAATATGCTTTAAAGACATTAATTATTATAAATAAAATATTTTCTTTTGGTATGCATCCTACCTCTGCTCAATTCTAGATGTTATTTGCCAGAATTTAGCGATGCCACATGAATTAATATACACGTCGCTAGATGCTATCAACTGGGTTTAAGTATGTCGAATACTAGCAGGTAGACATTAGACATAGAACGCAGAATGCATTGAAACTTTTCCCGATAGGTTAACGCATCTATTTTGCCTTTGACCGTCCTGTTTCCACACATTGGTAAAAATAGCTCATTATCATTTTGAACTGGCACGACTTGTATACGTCGGTAAACAAGAAAAACTGTAGAGCCAATATCTACGTTCATGTAGAGCTCATTTAGTTTTAGTCATGTAAAATAAACAAAAAAACTGTTGATCTTTTGTGGTTGCAAACGGCAAAGAAAGGAGATACATTGATGCCATTCAAAGAAGAGCTGTTCGTCTTACTAATGATCCTTTACTTACTCAAAGACTTCCTTCTCTTGCCCATCGTCGAGCTGTGGGAGATCTATCGTTCTTCTGTAGATACTTTTACGGCTTCTGCTCCGACGAATTATCAGTATAGTCCTCCTCTTGCAGCTCCCAACAGAAACTCGTGGTGCCGCATGTATGCATCTCTATACGGTCCAATTGGACAGGCCCCGAACTTCCCATTTCGTTCGTTCTTTTATCCCTAGAGTTTCTAGACTGTGGAACCTACTGCCAGCGGAGGTCTTTCCTTCCCCTCAAATCTTCAAGTTTTTAAGTCCCTGACCTTGTACTGTAAGACACCCACGGTACGTTAGTATTTAGGCTTTCAGCCTTGCGTGGATTGTCCAAAGATACAAAAAAACCATGCCTTAGAATAAAAGGGGAATTTTTCACCCTATTTTTAAAGATAGAGTACACACTAGCTAGGTAAAAAAATCGGCTATTTTTATTTTGACTTCTGACACTGAAAATTGGTTCCTAGGCACTATCAAGAGAATGCTTCGGCAATGATTAACTTTTAATTTAAATAGGAAGAACATTTCACGCCTCATTACAGTTTTGCATATTTTTCTGTATGGTATACCTTTTGATGAATGTAACCGTTAAAAGATTTTGAGAGTCAAAATTTGAAAAATTAAAAAAGACTCTTTTGTTTTAAATTTTGCAACTAACTGAAAATAATTATTGACAATTAAATTTTTATCGGAAAAAAGCTCTCCTATACTATTTAAGTGTGCATCCGCCTGGGCGGATATTTATGGCTTTACCACTGGTTATCAGAAGTGTCAAATTGTTAAATTAAACCCATTGGATGACTTTATTTTGAAGTTTTGACACTTTTGTAACTCAGCGGTAAACCAAATGAATACTTCCAAATGAGCCCTTTTTTTTAATTTGAGTTCAAAAAATATATTACAATAAACTTGTAGGGATTTTAATTCTTGTAAAATGTTTAATAAAAAACAAAACTTTCGGTTACCCATTTTATTTAAATAAAAGAAAAGAACATTACCATGTTGTAAGTATTAATAAAGAAAAAATGTACCAATTGCTGTGGCTTCTTTTTAGTGCTTATTTTACTATTTAAGTAGCTAATAATACAAAATAAAAATAAATATCTTATTTAGTAATGAGCACCTGGTCCAGATCTTTAATCATTTGTTGTTCTATTCCCCCATTACCTAAAATACACATACAATTTAAGTTTAATAAATCCTAAAAACATAAAATTATATTCTCTTTGCAAATTATGCATTTGCAGACAATTTCTTAAACAAAGTGTTTTTATATAAATAAAAATAAAGTGCAAAGTCAATTATTATAGATGTTTGCTATAAACATGAATATTATACACATTCAGCCAAATAAAAAAATGTTCATAGGCATGTAAGGTAACAATAAAGCAGGACCAATAAATCATCCCACTTACATGCCAACATTCTTTCTTGAATCTCTACCTGTTAGTGTTTCAGACGCATTGCCTATGAACCTTTTATTTTCGCTGAAAGGGTATAACACATTATCGACATTTTTTAACCCACCCTACACACACACGTTATATTGGTTCTTACTTCGTCACTAGCCTATCGGTTTTTGACTAGGACCATGAGGATTTTTTTTAACCTCAGAAATTCTAAGCATTATTTCTACAATTTGGTTTCCTTCTTATGTTTTTAAAAATACAATTGTCCTTTTAAACAAAATAAAGATTTTATTTAGAAACCAAATCCCGAAGTGCATGTACCTACTGAAACACCCTTTTAAGCTAGTATTTCTATTCTTATAAAACGTCATGCCACCCTTAAAACATTGAATGCCGATTTTTGGCGAATGCGAGAAAAAGAGAACGGTTTAAAGCAACAACAAAGCCAACCCAATAAGTCACCCTATCCGAATTGTTAACATGCTGCTCTACCTGCTAGTAGTTCAACACACACAAACTCAATTCTAAGCCTATCAGCTGGCAGAACGTGTAACGTGAAAAAACTAAAGTAGAAAAATTAGGCAGATTTATTTATTATAAAGAAAATTTACCTCTATTTCAGAAAAAACATTAGAACAGAAGCCATCCATATAGATGACCAACTACAAATGAAACGTCCTAAAAGGTGTTGCTAATACTGAAAAGCAATATCAACACCGTAAGCTGATGGACGAGTTCAAAAAGGCCCATCAAAAGATGTTTAAAAATAGCGATCAGGTGGAAGAAAGCCACCTCACCAAGTAAAGCTACAAGCAGTCTTATGATCAAAATGTGGTAAGTGTTTTAGTTAATAAACAAAATTAAACATTGTTGTGCTCCTTAAAAAACGTTTTCTACTAGCGTGTGAAAGCAGTACTTTTCCTGCACGCAATTTAGTTTGGAGCGTCACTTTTCCGTACTAGTGCAGGAAAAGTAAACTCCTTGCAAATTTCCCACTTAAACAGGTACTTAAAATGTTTTTAATTCTGAAGTTTGACTTAGTATAATTTTATTATTGGCATAGTATTCTTTTATTTGTACAAATTAGGTGTAAAATCAACGAAATATTCACTAAAAATTAATATTGTTTTAAAAACATTGTTTCAAAAAATCCTGGTATATATTAAATTTGCTCGTCAGATTTTTAGAGTTTTGACAGGTGCCGGTGTCCATATTATAAAAGATCAAAGTCATTAAAAGTCATCGATAATTAAAAGTGTCTTTAGTACATTCTGATCAGTATCGTCGATTTTGAATAAAAACGTTTCCCATGGAGTCTTCTGACGAGGAATTACCTGAATCCATTCTAAAAGCAGCCGAAATAGCAAATTTAGATTTGTTGCCGTCCAAGTCGAAGCACAGGTACGAGAAAGAATATACAGCATTTACAAGCTGGTGTGGCGAGAAAAAATCAAAAGTATGAAAGAAGAAGTTTTTATGGCATATTTCGCGGAACTTGCTAAAACATGTAAGCCCAATACCTTATGGTCAAGGTATTCCATGTTAAAAAGTGTCATTAAGATCGAAAAGAACATGGATTTAAGCAAATATTTCAAAGTTACATCATTTTTGAAGAAGCAAAATGTGGGATTTAGACCCAAGAAGGCCAAAATTTTCTCGAAAGATGAAATAGCAAAATTTATTAATGATGCTCCAAATGATGTCTATCTAGCGATGAAGGTAGCTACAATTTTCGGACTAGCTGGTGCGTGTCGTCGAGAAGAATTGATGAAAATTAGCATTGATGATATTGACGATAAGGGGAATCTTTTAATTGTAAATATTCCAGACTCCAAAACCATTCTAGCCGAAGTTTTGTCATTTCCGAGGAAATTGAAAATGGAAAATATCTAGCTTTGTATAGAAAGTATTTCAGTTTACGAAAGCCCGAAACACCACACAGAAGATTTTTGTTAATTACAAAAAATTGGCTTGTACTGTCCAGTGCATAGGAATAAATTCTTTTGGCAAGATGCCCTCTGAAATAGCTGCCTATTTACGTCTTCCAAACCCAGAACTTTACACGGGACATAGCTTTCGCCGTTCCTCAGCTACAATGTTAGCTAATTCTGGTGAAGGCATAACGAATATTAAAAGACTTGGAGGTTGGAAGTCATCATCTGTTGCAGAAGGCTACCTAGAAAGCTCTACAAGTTTCAAGACGGACTTATCAAACAAAATATTATCCCAAAATTCATCTACCTTTGAACACAGCAAAACGCACTCAAGGCCCATTGTACCGTCTTCTAGCAAGCAACAATGTGTCTCTGTTACCTGTAACGACGACCGGTTCAATTGCACCTCAACGGCAATCTCCAACTCCGCAACTTACCCACAACAACTTGCCTCTGCGATTCATTTGCAAAATGCTACCAACTGTTCTTTTACGATTAATGTTGTTAATAATAGTAAGCAGTAATGGTAAAATAAATATTATCAAATGGTTGTTTAGTTTGGACTGTTTCCACACACCGTAGAGAAAATAGCGTTCCTAAATAGTGTTGAAAATGCCACGCGAATGCAGTTGGCCGGAACCGACGCGTAGCGGAGTTCGGTAAACTGTAGTCGCGTGCGGAAAAGCGGCGCCTGACGAAATTTGCATACGGGGTTTGGAGCGTTGATCACGAATCTGAAAGCATTTGGCGGAAACGTTTTGCTCTTTGAGATATTCATCATCAGACTTGAAATTTAAACTAATCCTATTTCTACAATATTCCTCTCTTTGCACACAATTCTTGATTTAAAGCTAAAGTGGCACATAACATTTGATTTTCACCTTTTAAAACCCCGTTTTTTACGTATTTTACATTATTTTTGCATTAAATTGCATAGCTATACTTTGAATCATTTCAATCCCAGTGTGCCATGAAGCCCTATGTGTATGTATGGTTGCCGCATTATCAAAGAAAAGCCACGCAATTTAATGCAAAAATAATGTAAAAACGTAGAAAAACGGGTTTTAAAAGGTGAAAATCAAATATTGTGTGACACTTTAGCTTTAAATCAAGAATTGTGTGCAAAAAAGAAGGGGGGAATATAGTGAAAATAAGCTTAGTTCAAATTTGAACTTTGATGATGAATATCTCGAGAACGAAACGTTTCCGCCAAAAAATCTTTCAGATTCGTGATCAGCGCCCCAAAAACCCCCGTATACCAAATTTCGTTAAAATCGGAGTTGCCGCCAGGGGAGTAATAGCACAACAGGGAGTTTTTAAAAAAGTTTAGGTCGGGTGGGGATTTTTGGTGACTAATTTCCCTGTTAATAAGGTGCTTTGGAATGAAATAGGCGCAAAAAAGGAGAGAATTACCTTTTTTTGCTCTTCAAAAATTTTACAACAATGTAATCTAACATGTTTTTAAAAATTTTATTAAAACGTCACCAAGTTGATCGTTTTTACAAAGTTATTTGGTACCGCAACGATGTTGTGGCAACATGTTTCGGCTGGCCCACATTAACGTTTTGGCATCAAGTTATAAGAATATTTATCAGCAACAAGTTTTTGTAACATGTTACTAAGTGAGGAGACAGCAAGCCGCGTCCTAAGTTGCTACTCAACACTGTTATCAACAATGTTATCTAACATGTTTTTATTTTTTTAAATCAACAAGTTATTTGTTGCGGCAACATATTGCGACTGGTCCAGGGTTTTGGCATCAAGTTATAGAAATATGTATCAGCAACAAGTTTTTGTAACATGTTACTAAGTGAGGACAAGGCTTTTTACTTGCAGCTTAGTAAGAAATCATTTGTTTTGTTTTTTTTTCCAAAATTAACCAGAAGGCGTGTGATTTGTCTTTCAAAATTTGTTAAGGGCACATTATTCATTTGTTTGTAATGTCATGGAGACTTTATAACCATAATAATTGGGAAATGTCAAAAATAGCTTTAAAGTGACAAAGTTGTATGTTTTTCGTTAGGTAAAAATGCCATAATAACGCCCGCAATATTTGCTTTTTAAATCTGATAACTACATGACATTGCCGTGGCCAAAGGCTTAAAATTGGTATTGAGATTCAGAGTGAAGGGTTTCATAACTGTAATCATAACGATTTTGGCACCAGTTTAAAAATTGCATGAACAACAATATGGTCAATTTGTCCACCAAAAGTGACGCGTTCGCCCAGTCCGATCCGAAACATGTCAAAATTGGACAGGTTGTGGTAAAGCGCCGCCTTCATAAATATAAAATACATAATTCTATTTTGCGTTTATCTTATGTTAAAGAATACAAAACAATTATCTCAGAAAACTGTATGATAACGCTTTGTCTTATTGATCAATATTGATTTTTCCATTATGATTACAGTAACGATAAACATCAGCTTTTACATGTTTTGTTTGAGGAGGCATAAGAAGGAACTATTGTTTTTTATGATAAATCGTTAATCCATATTATAAGATCTGACATACCCAATTGATTACATTATTTGTTTATTTAAATATTGGTATTACACTAATACAAGGCACGTACTATTGTATAAATAATTTTCAATTATGTCATACACAAAGTTACTTCAACAAATAATAGGTATTATCTAAAACAAACCAATTATCAACTACACAGTACACAGGTATGATTATAAACTGGGAGCGACGATTTTTCTTAAAATTGTGATATTTCTCTGTAAGTAATATTGTTACCTATACTTACCACATAGTAGGTATCAAGCCTTATTAAAGCTTTTACACAAAACCTGTTATATAAGGTGTCCCACTGGGAACTGCTGCGATCGATTTCGAAAAGTACGGGATCTGAAAATTTTAAAATTTTGCAACAATATAAAGTCAGTGTCTAAGTCAGAACTGAAATATTTTTTTGACAGTTTCAATATTTCGGTTCTACCGGGAAGTTAATGTTAACTTTGTTACTTACCGAACACTTATATATTAATTATTTTAGATTCTGCGTGAAATTTAAACATAATTTATGTATAATGTTATAAAATTCAAGTCCAACCTGAATTATTTTAAATTTTATAATAAATGTTTGCAAGCCATTAGCATACAACCATCAATTTCTTTCTAAACAAAGCCTTTTAATATAAGTTAGGCTGGTTCCCTTGCAAAGAAAGAACTTATGTAATGACTGTATAGGTACTTACAATTATTAAATACAGAGTGGTCGAAAATAAAGGTTAAATATCACGACAAAAACTTCCCAGTGTCAATTTTTTTAAATAAAAACTCCTATATTTTAAATATTTATCTATTCTAACAATGCATTTAAGTAAGGCAGTACGGGGTAGTTGGCTGTGACGCCGCATTTGTTGTCAAGGCCAACTAGAAGCAAAACTAAGCCGTATTTAAAAGCATTGTTAGAATAGATAAATATTAAATTGTTAATAATTCGAAAACTATAAATTCTTGAAATAGACATCCCTACACAAACTTATCGCCATTTTTATGCTTAATAGATAAGGTAAAAAAGATAGGGTTTCCATTTAAAAAATCGACTTTTAAGGTTTTGTCGTACTAATTTTTAACGATTATTTTTGACCACTCTGTATTGGCTAATTGCGAAAATATCAATAGTTCTAATGGGGGTTCTTCTACGAGAAACCCAATCCCAACTTATATTAAAGGCTTTTGTTTAGAGGAAATTGATGGTTATGTAATGGGGTTGGGCAAACGTCATTTTTGACATAAAATTTAAAATAAGTCAAAAACGGTTGGATCTCTAGGGTAGTATGAACATTATATATAAATTATGTTTAGAACTTAAGCAAAATCTAAAAAATAATTAATATATAGGGTGACGCGTCGCCTAAGTGGGCGAGCACCTTATTGCCATGCAGTAATTTTTAGAGATCAGTAAATCTGTAATTTTTTTAAATACCTGTAATCTCTGTTGCACTTTTTTAAAGGAAACGGATTAAATTTTAAGAGTATAAAAATATATACAAGGGTGTTTCATTTAAAATAACAAAAGTTTCTCTATATCGAAAAATCGGTTATTTTGTTTTTGTGTTGTCACAATCAAATTATGGAAATATAATTTAAAACTTTTACAAAATTCAATGCTTTTTGCAAAAACCGCGTCTTGATAATTCTTTATATTTGCGTTTAATATTGGTCAAATTTTAGACGGCCAGTAGTTCTAAATTTTGTTACGATACACCGAACGGTACAGATTTTCGAAGAAATAGGGAAGACGGACTTTAGGTCCTCACTGTATAATATTTTATTATATTTTAAGTAAAAACTTTAAAATGCACTGAAAATTTCTTACAGTTTTGTAAAGTTAAGTTGAATCATGCGAAGTGTAAAAGGGAGATTCCTTCATTGCGTTATTCGAAACAATAGAACTAATGACATAGAATTGTATTAATTACAACAATCTTCCGAAACATTGCCAAACAAAAACAGTCGCGATGCGATAATCCCAAAATCTACGAAATCAATTCTCCCACTGTGTGCCAGGGTTGTTACAATCTGCAAAATTGTACTAGATCATACCATTTTTTTAATACATATTTTTTTCTTAAGGTATACATATTTTTCTTTTTTTATTATGTTAGAAATTAAAATTATTTTGTTTAGCCTTTTTCTCAGATAACACCGGAATTTTCAGCATTTTCTGCCTATGTAATTATGAGATTATGAAATATAAGTGTAAAGCTATATTTTGAATTGAATACTCAATTTTTGGCAAAAACTGGACATTTATCTTTTCTTTTCATGACTTTTCATGTATTACGGCAACTTAAGGTTTACTTATCGGACATCACGCGGATTTTGATGATTTTTGGCATAGGGGGTTTTTTGGGGCGCTGATTACGAATTTGAAAAAATATTTGGTAACGTTTGGTTTTTGAGATATCCATTATCTAACTTGAAAACCAAATTTACCCTATTTTCGTTATATTCCCCCTTCTTTTGCAAACGATTCTTGATTTCAACCTAAATTGGCACTTAATATTTCATTTTCACCCCTTAAAACCCCAATTCTCCATTTATTTGTCCCATTTTCTCCATGAAATTTTAAAGCTTTATTTTTAATTATTTTAAATGTCATTGAAAGTGAAGTTTTGCACCTTTATGGAAAAAAATGTGCAAGATAAATAGAAAAATGGGGTTTTAAGGGGTGCAAATTAAATATTATGTGCCAGTTTAGCTGAAAATTTAAGTATTGCGTGCTCAATGAAAAAGAAATATGGTGAATTTGGGTTAGTTTTCTATTCCAATTTGATGAATATCTCAAAAACAAAAGTAATTTTTAGTTTTGTTCTCGATTTTCAAATTCGTAATCAACGCCCCAAAAAACCCTCGTATGCCGAAAATTATCGAAATCGGCGTGGGTGTCGATAAGTAAACAATTACCCAATTCAGTTGTGAAAAAATCAAAACGCACGTAAAAATATTAACGGTTTGAAGGGATTTTTCTTTGTTGTGGAAATATTGGTGTCTGATGCGGAAAGGGTTTCTTCCACCTTTGAGTTGGTTTGGCCAAAGCAAACAATTCTTTTAAACATGAAGTGCATGAAATTCCTTCATTGCGACTCGCTAATATTTGGTTCAAAATTTTTATACTTCAACTTTAATAAATATCCCGAGAACAAGACTAAACCAGAGACAACAATGAGACGAGTAACTGGTCCTAACAATTTGTCCATTGTATTTATCTCTTTCTGGTTTAACGCAAGTTCCAATAAATATGTCCTTGTCTTTCATCATGGCAGGCTATCGTAGATGGATCAATCATCGCTTTGCCCTGGTTGCCGAGTTGTTTACAATTTCTGTATGTAAACTTTATATGTCCTTTTTGGCTCACGTCTAATTAAGAGAAAGAAAATATACCATGAATCTAATATTTTTAACTTGACAACGTTGCCGCAGGCAGTCACGCCGAAATGTTATTCGATATTTGTGTTTGATATTTTTCAATGGCCGATTTGTTTGGACAGTTTGTTTACATTTTCTGTGATTTATTGTGTGTTTCGTGGTTTTTTACCTTTAATTGGACTTTGAATATTGACTTTTATTAGTGATCACAGTGTATATCATTAAATTTATGCTTTTCAACAGATAATTTAAGGTAATATTGACATGGTTATCTTGTAAGAAAAATCTTTATAAAAACGAAATAAATGACATTTTTAATTAGGTGTGTGTAATTATTGAACTAAACCCCAATATTTTATATTAATAGGAAACCAAAACAAGTACCTAACATTAAGGGCAAAAATAGCACAGCTATATAATTTGAATTTGGCGGGCAAACGATAAAGTCGACTCACGCGCCATCTGCGTTTACCTTCCCTTGAAGACAGACAAGGAAGGCCCAGCAGCTATCTCTCTCTCAAATAATTTATTTACATTTAGTTGCTCGTCTCATTCTTGTCTCTGACTAAACATTCTTTTAGATACATACGTAATCAGCGCCCCCAAAAACCTCAGTATGCCAAAAATTATCAAATCGGCGTGGTGTTCGATAAGTAAACAATTACCCAACTTAATTGTAAAAAAATAAAAACGCACGCTATATATATTAGGTTCAAAAAAAAAAATCTTAATAGTACCAAGTTATATTTTTCTGTTACAATTTCTATAGAATAAATAACGATGTAACAATCGTGCCGTCAGTCGTAACCAGCCGTTGAAAATTAATTAGTTTATGCTTTTTACCTGTTTGTTGTTGTTGCTATTCGGCATTATTTAGTTTCCATTGAAATTTCGTCGCGTACACATTAAGCAACGTCAGGTTTTTATTCACATTTTTTTAATAATTAATAAAGTAATAAGTAAAAATTACTTTAATGAAAGCAAAGGGAAATGGACCTGCTTTTATATTGCAAACTTACGAGGTAGGTTTTACTTGCTTTTTTATTTATTTAAACATTTATCGAAAAAAACGTGATGTATTATTTGGTTTTGTTAATTATTTTATGGTTTCAGTTAAACAATATTTTCGTGGTTAATGGGAATTTTATCTTATAGCCTGTGGTATTAAACGTTAGGTGTTACTTGAATGATCTCTGTTAGAGTGTGTGAATAATTTTTGCAAAAATCATACGAACATGTTTACATTGTATAACGTACCGTGGGTGTTTTGAAAAATAAGTAATTAATATGCCCCTTCAGGGGTTTATGTATTTTTAATATTTACTGTGGTTTAGAGCATATAGTCATTGTAAATTTTAAAAACGCACCCTGTATGTAATGAGTACATAAATGTATTAAAAATAATCGAAATATGTATTACCTTTTAAGAAATGGATATAAAAAAGTTATCTTTAGCGCAAAACCTTTTATAGGTAATGTTGCAGAATTCTTAATTTAGTAGTTAAACCAAGTTACCCTTTTTTTTGCTTAAATCTGATATATTTCGAAATCAATATTCATTTCAAAAACTAAACCAAAACTAATTAATAATAACCTTACCAAATTATCCTAAAAGAACGTTTAAGCCTATTTAAAATAATTTAGTTTAGGTAATTTCCTATGCAAATTATTTTTTAAATTACTTTATTCTTTTTTAAACCAAAAAAATATATATATATTGTTTGTAAACTCTTACTAACCTTTCATTAAAATAAGGAGAAAAGTTAATATAAACGCTGGCCGGCAAATTTTTCGTTTTTAAGATACAGGGTGTTAAACTATCCATAAAATTTAAAATTTTGAAAATAATTTAGTAAAATTTGTAGACTTTGCACCCTGTGTGTTGAGAACGAGAATTTGCAGACCCATGTTTATATGTTTTTTTTCTTATTTGGATGAGAGGACCCAGTATACAGGGTTGTCAAATTTAAGTTGAGCACTATTGCTAACTTCTTTATTATTAGAGATACGAAGTTAGTTAAATTAGTAAAGTTGTACTAAGTTTTTCCCTGATTAACGTGCTGCCAACAGAAAAACAATTAAACGATATTTTGAACCAATGTGGGTATAAAAACAAAAGCAAATATTTTGTTAATACTGGTTATGCCCAGTGTTAAGTCCCTCCTCGGTTTTTATTTGTCTTGTACATGATACATTTAAATAATATTTTAATTAAAGAAAAAGGATTTCATTGGGTTTTTTACTTTTTTGGTGTGATTTTTGCTGAGATTATTTTTTAAATTTTAACTGTTTTGTTTAATCAAAATGGTACACAGCCATAAACAGCAACCGGAGAAACTCTTTCCACTTTTAATTTTTAAAAATGGTCTAATTAAAAAATCATATACACGATATTTAATATATTGACTTCTCTTTTTTACGTTATTTTAATTAAAAACAACATGATACTTTTAAAAAATATTTTAATTAGGAAAAAAGATACTTGAATATTGATTTTATGAAAGTATCGACATGTAACTATTATATATAAGAGGTAAAAATATACATATGGAAACATGAGGAGGAATGTATTGAAAGAGAAATTTGTAATTAATATTTTTCGGTTGAATAACAAAGGATAGATTGATAAATTATATTTTACTAAAATTCGACGGTAGTTTTCGCTTGGAAATGTTGATAGAAATATTTAATAAATACTTCCTCATATATTTGTAAACCTTAAGTCCATATTAAAAGATATAAGGGATTATATGAATGATTAAATAAAAAGGTTCAATAACAGTGTTGAGTTCAGAAAAGTTTTTTCGGGGAGGAGTTTAATATTCCCGGGGGGGATAATGTTACCAACAAAAAAATAATAAACAATATGTATTTTTTAATGTTTTGTTTATAAGGGTGAAAAGTTGCCACTTCTAGTACATTTTTAAACTTTAGCACACAATCTACAGTAACAACTGTTTTAGTTAGTAAATTTTAAATAATCAGTACTATACATATTTAATATGAAGATAAGGGTGAGAAACACCTTCTATATAAAGAAATATTACCATTTTAAGGTTTTAAATAATACTAACATTTAAAATTGTTTTAGATAGTTACTAGTTATTTTTGCTTTCTGAATATTTAAGCAAATTTTGACCCATTTGATCGCGAATACCTTTAGAACATTTAAAGTTATGAAGATGCAGTTTTGGCAGAAAGCTTTAGATTTTTAAAAGATTTATTAATTTTAGGCGAAGAACCGATTCTAAAACGGTATTTACCAATCGGTTATGTTGACGTTTAAACCAAGGTTAGTTTATAAGGTTGCGACATATCCCCAACTTTTAGGCGGTTCGAGGTCGGGGACGCAAGGAAGGGCACTTCTCGGAGAAAAGTTGGCAAGACTGGGTAAAAATCAAAGCTGAAGATCAATCCAGTGGCGTCTAGAATTTGCGGATTTCATTTTGCATTGTTTTGGAAGTGATATTTGTTGAAACATATAATTCCAAATGTTTTTTATTTAAAGTAAAAGAATTTACAACCTAATAACAATTAAAAACTGTTGTGTAAACGGTTGTTCTACTAATACAATAAACTGTATATCTCCGGCACTGAACAACATGGCCGAAAAATGGGAGATGTGACGTCATAACACGTCAAAGCAATATGGCCGAATGTCGTGACCTTATATAGACCGACTTTGGTTTAAACAATGTATTATACGTCAGATTTGTCACCTATTATTACCGCGGTGATAATTGGTTGAAGGCCTAAAATTGATGATTATTATCATAATTTCGCCATTTGATTGTGACATTTCATTAACACAAAACAAAATGTTTTTTTTTGATAAAGGACACCTTTTTATTCTAAATGGAACACCATGTAAGTATATTTATCTATATTATTAAATTTTAATCTTCTCCATTAAAATGAAACATATAGTTATTTATTAACATACAGGGTGTAATTTAATTTATTGCTGAAAATTAAGGGTATGATTTCTTAGCTTATTTTAGGAAGAAAAGTTCATATAAACATATGGTGTTAAAATTTTCAAAAAACCAAAAATTATTTTAGTAAAAACTATTATACTGGATATACCTTATTTACATAGTATTTATTATTTTTGTTACATAATTGCTAATTAAAAATTATAAAATCTAATTAAAAAAAAGATCCTATATGTCTAAAAATATGCTATTAGGTGAATTTTATTTTTTTCTCTTAAACTAAACAAGATACGAAAAAAAATTAAGAGACATAAAAGCAGTATTTTTATTTGCTAAATCTAAAGAAAGCACAAAAATTTTACAAACATTTACACAGTCAGAGGCGTACCGATTTTTTGGTGAAAATATTCCTTCAGTAGCCTCTCGAGACGCCACTGGACTTATTAAATGTAATTAAGTTAGTGATAAATTATCTCCTTAATGTCATTATTAATATTGCCAAATTAAAACAAAATTGGGTAAAGAATAGTTAGGATATTAAAAATATATATACATGAGTTTGTTTTTGAAATTGTAACACTCTGTATCTCAAAAGTTAAAGAGGTTTAGGACATATGTTTATAT